>CAXITZ010000309.1:0-147208 GCA_964034865.1 Eristalis intricaria
CGATGCGTGGGAGCGCATTTCAGGACATCTGAATTTTTTGCTACTTTTGTATAGCTAGCATCGTCGTGTTGGAGCGTTTGGTCAGGTAATTGTCAGGTAATCTTCCAACTGCCATATCTTCCCTATTAGACCTATCTAGGACTTAAAAACACTTTTGGTGATGTGTTCGTGTGTGTATTAACAGAATCCGATGCGTGGGAGCGCATTTCAGGACATCTGAATTTTTTGCTACTTTTGTATAGCTAGCATCGTCGTGTTGGAGCGTTTGGTCAGGTAATCTTCCAACTGCCATATCTTCCCTATTAGACCTATCTAGGACTTAAAAACACTTTTGGTGATGTGTTCGTGTGTGTATTAACAGAATCCGATGCGTGGGAGCGCATTTCAGGACATCTGAATTTTTTGCTACTTTTGTATAGCTAGCATCGTCGTGTTGGAGCGTTTGGTCAGGTAATCTTCCAACTGCCATATCTTCCCTATTAGACCTATCTAGGACTTAAAAACACTTTTGGTGATGTGTTCGTGTGTGTATTAACAGAATCCGATGCGTGGGAGCGCATTTCAGGACATCTGAATTTTTTGCTACTTTTGTATAGCTAGCATCGTCGTGTTGGAGCGTTTGGTCAGGTAATTGTCAGGTAATCCTCCAACTGCCATATCTGCCCTATTAGACCTATCTAGGACTAGGACTTAAAAACACTTTTGGTGATGTGTTCGTGTGTGTATTAACAGAATCCGATGCGTGGGAGCGCATTTCAGGACATCTGAATTTTTTGCTACTTTTGTATAGCTAGCATCGTCGTGTTGGAGCGTTTGGTCAGGTAATTGTCAGGTAATCCTCCAACTGCCATATCTGCCCTATAAGACCTATCTAGGACTCAAAAACACTTTTGGTGATGTGTTCGTGTGTGTATTAACAGAATCCGATGCGTGGGAGCGCATTTCAGGACATCTGAATTTTTTGCTACTTTTGTATAGCTAGCATCGTCGTGTTGGAGCGTTTGGTCAGGTAATCTTCCAACTGCCATATCTTCCCTATTAGACCTATCTAGGACTTAAAAACACTTTTGGTGATGTGTTCGTGTGTGTATTAACAGAATCCGATGCGTGGGAGCGCATTTCAGGACATCTGAATTTTTTGCTACTTTTGTATAGCTAGCATCGTCGTGTTGGAGCGTTTGGTCAGGTAATCTTCCAACTGCCATATCTTCCCTATAAGACCTATCTAGGACTCAAAAACACTTTTGGTGATGTGTTCGTGTGTGTATTAACAGAATCCGATGCGTGGGAGCGCATTTCAGGACATCTGAATTTTTTGCTACTTTTGTATAGCTAGCATCGTCGTGTTGGAGCGTTTGGTCAGGTAATTGTCAGGTAATCCTCCAACTGCCATATCTGCCCTATTAGACCTATCTAGGACTTAAAAACACTTTTGGTGATGTGTTCGTGTGTGTATTAACAGAATCCGATGCGTGGGAGCGCATTTCAGGACATCTGAATTTTTTGCTACTTTTGTATAGCTAGCATCGTCGTGTTGGAGCGTTTGGTCAGGTAATTGTCAGGTAATCCTCCAACTGCCATATCTGCCCTATTAGACCTATCTAGGACTTAAAAACACTTTTGGTGATGTGTTCGTGTGTGTATTAACAGAATCCGATGCGTGGGAGCGCATTTCAGGACATCTGAATTTTTTGCTACTTTTGTATAGCTAGCATCGTCGTGTTGGAGCGTTTGGTCAGGTAATCCTCCAACTGCCATATCTGCCCTATTAGACCTATCTAGGACTTAAAAACACTTTTGGTGGTGTGTTCGTGTGTGTATTAACAGAATCCGATGCGTGGGAGCGCATTTCAGGACATCTGAATTTTTTGCTACTTTTGTATAGCTAGCATCGTCGTGTTGGAGCGTTTGGTCAGGTAATCCTCCAACTGCCATATCTGCCCTATTAGACCTATCTAGGACTCAAAAACACTTTTGGTGATGTGTTCGTGTGTGTATTAACAGAATCCGATGCGTGGGAGCGCATTTCAGGACATCTGAATTTTTTGCTACTTTTGTATAGCTAGCATCGTCGTGTTGGAGCGTTTGGTCAGGTAATTGTCAGGTAATCCTCCAACTGCCATATCTGCCCTATTAGACCTATCTAGGACTTAAAAACACTTTTGGTGATGTGTTCGTGTGTGTATTAACAGAATTCGATGCGTGGGAGCGCATTTCAGGACATCTGAATTTTTTGCTACTTTTGTATAGCTAGCATCGTCGTGTTGGAGCGTTTGGTCAGGTAATCTTCCAACTGCCATATCTTCCCTATTAGACCTATCTAGGACTTAAAAACACTTTTGGTGATGTGTTCGTGTGTGTATTAACAGAATCCGATGCGTGGGAGCGCATTTCAGGACATCTGAATTTTTTGCTACTTTTGTATAGCTAGCATCGTCGTGTTGGAGCGTTTGGTCAGGTAATCCTCCAACTGCCATATCTTCCCTATTAGACCTATCTAGGACTTAAAAACACTTTTGGTGATGTGTTCGTATGTGTATTAACAGAAGCCGATGCGTGGGAGCGCATTTCAGGACATCTGAATTTTTTGCTACTTTTGTATAGCTAGCATCGTCGTGTTGGAGCGTTTGGTCAGGTAATTGTCAGGTAATCCTCCAACTGCCATATCTGCCCTATTAGACCTATCTAGGACTTAAAAACACTTTTGGTGATGTGTTCGTGTGTGTATTAACAGAATCCGATGCGTGGGAGCGCATTTCAGGACATCTGAATTTTTTGCTACTTTTGTATAGCTAGCATCGTCGTGTTGGAGCGTTTGGTCAGGTAATTGTCAGGTAATCCTCCAACTGCCATATCTGCCCTATTAGACCTATCTAGGACTTAAAAACACTTTTGGTGATGTGTTCGTGTGTGTATTAACAGAATCCGATGCGTGGGAGCGCATTTCAGGACATCTGAATTTTTTGCTACTTTTGTATAGCTAGCATCGTCGTGTTGGAGCGTTTGGTCAGGTAATTGTCAGGTAATCCTCCAACTGCCATATCTGCCCTATTAGACCTATCTAGGACTTAAAAACACTTTTGGTGATGTGTTCGTGTGTGTATTAACAGAATCCGATGCGTGGGAGCGCATTTCAGGACATCTGAATTTTTTGCTACTTTTGTATAGCTAGCATCGTCGTGTTGGAGCGTTTGGTCAGGTAATTGTCAGGTAATCCTCCAACTGCCATATCTGCCCTATAAGACCTATCTAGGACTCAAAAACACTTTTGGTGATGTGTTCGTGTGTGTATTAACAGAATCCGATGCGTGGGAGCGCATTTCAGGACATCTGAATTTTTTGCTACTTTTGTATAGCTAGCATCGTCGTGTTGGAGCGTTTGGTCAGGTAATTGTCAGGTAATCCTCCAACTGCCATATCTGCCCTATTAGACCTATCTAGGACTTAAAAACACTTTTGGTGATGTGTTCGTGTGTGTATTAACAGAATCCGATGCGTGGGAGCGCATTTCAGGACATCTGAATTTTTTGCTACTTTTGTATAGCTAGCATCGTCGTGTTGGAGCGTTTGGTCAGGTAATCCTCCAACTGCCATATCTGCCCTATTAGACCTATCTAGGACTTAAAAACACTTTTGGTGGTGTGTTCGTGTGTGTATTAACAGAATCCGATGCGTGGGAGCGCATTTCAGGACATCTGAATTTTTTGCTACTTTTGTATAGCTAGCATCGTCGTGTTGGAGCGTTTGGTCAGGTAATCTTCCAACTGCCATATCTTCCCTATTAGACCTATCTAGGACTTAAAAACACTTTTGGTGATGTGTTCGTGTGTGTATTAACAGAATCCGATGCGTGGGAGCGCATTTCAGGACATCTGAATTTTTTGCTACTTTTGTATAGCTAGCATCGTCGTGTTGGAGCGTTTGGTCAGGTAATTGTCAGGTAATCCTCCAACTGCCATATCTGCCCTATTAGACCTATCTAGGACTTAAAAACACTTTTGGTGATGTGTTCGTGTGTGTATTAACAGAATCCGATGCGTGGGAGCGCATTTCAGGACATCTGAATTTTTTGCTACTTTTGTATAGCTAGCATCGTCGTGTTGGAGCGTTTGGTCAGGTAATCTTCCAACTGTCATATCTTCCCTATTAGACCTATCTAGGACTTAAAAACACTTTTGGTGATGTGTTCGTGTGTGTATTAACAGAATCCGATGCGTGGGAGCGCATTTCAGGACATCTGAATTTTTTGCTACTTTTGTATAGCTAGCATCGTCGTGTTGGAGCGTTTGGTCAGGTAATTGTCAGGTAATCCTCCAACTGCCATATCTGCCCTATTAGACCTATCTAGGACTTAAAAACACTTTTGGTGATGTGTTCGTGTGTGTATTAACAGAATCCGATGCGTGGGAGCGCATTTCAGGACATCTGAATTTTTTGCTACTTTTGTATAGCTAGCATCGTCGTGTTGGAGCGTTTGGTCAGGTAATCCTCCAACTGCCATATCTGCCCTATAAGACCTATCTAGGACTCAAAAACACTTTTGGTGATGTTTTCGTGTGTGTATTAACAGAATCCGATGCGTGGGAGCGCATTTCAGGACATCTGAATTTTTTGCTACTTTTGTATAGCTAGCATCGTCGTGTTGGAGCGTTTGGTCAGGTAATCCTCCAACTGCCATATCTGCCCTATAAGACCTATCTAGGACTCAAAAACACTTTTGGTGATGTGTTCGTGTGTGTATTAACAGAATCCGATGCGTGGGAGCGCATTTCAGGACATCTGAATTTTTTGCTACTTTTGTATAGCTAGCATCGTCGTGTTGGAGCGTTTGGTCAGGTAATTGTCAGGTAATCCTCCAACTGCCATATCTGCCCTATTAGACCTATCTAGGACTTAAAAACACTTTTGGTGGTGTGTTCGTGTGTGTATTAACAGAATCCGATGCGTGGGAGCGCATTTCAGGACATCTGAATTTTTTGCTACTTTTGTATAGCTAGCATCGTCGTGTTGGAGCGTTTGGTCAGGTAATCCTCCAACTGCCATATCTGCCCTATTAGACCTATCTAGGACTCAAAAACACTTTTGGTGATGTGTTCGTGTGTGTATTAACAGAATCCGATGCGTGGGAGCGCATTTCAGGACATCTGAATTTTTTGCTACTTTTGTATAGCTAGCATCGTCGTGTTGGAGCGTTTGGTCAGGTAATTGTCAGGTAATCCTCCAACTGCCATATCTGCCCTATTAGACCTATCTAGGACTTAAAAACACTTTTGGTGATGTGTTCGTGTGTGTATTAACAGAATCCGATGCGTGGGAGCGCATTTCAGGACATCTGAATTTTTTGCTACTTTTGTATAGCTAGCATCGTCGTGTTGGAGCGTTTGGTCAGGTAATCCTCCAACTGCCATATCTGCCCTATTAGACCTATCTAGGACTTAAAAACACTTTTGGTGGTGTGTTCGTGTGTGTATTAACAGAATCCGATGCGTGGGAGCGCATTTCAGGACATCTGAATTTTTTGCTACTTTTGTATAGCTAGCATCGTCGTGTTGGAGCGTTTGGTCAGGTAATCCTCCAACTGCCATATCTGCCCTATTAGACCTATCTAGGACTTAAAAACACTTTTGGTGATGTGTTCGTGTGTGTATTAACAGAATCCGATGCGTGGGAGCGCATTTCAGGACATCTGAATTTTTTGCTACTTTTGTATAGCTAGCATCGTCGTGTTGGAGCGTTTGGTCAGGTAATCCTCCAACTGCCATATCTGCCCTATTAGACCTATCTAGGACTTAAAAACACTTTTGGTGATGTGTTCGTGTGTGTATTAACAGAATCCGATGCGTGGGAGCGCATTTCAGGACATCTGAATTTTTTGCTACTTTTGTATAGCTAGCATCGTCGTGTTGGAGCGTTTGGTCAGGTAATTGTCAGGTAATCCTCCAACTGCCATATCTGCCCTATAAGACCTATCTAGGACTTAAAAACACTTTTGGTGATGTGTTCGTGTGTGTATTAACAGAATCCGATGCGTGGGAGCGCATTTCAGGACATCTGAATTTTTTGCTACTTTTGTATAGCTAGCATCGTCGTGTTGGAGCGTTTGGTCAGGTAATCTTCCAACTGCCATATCTTCCCTATTAGACCTATCTAGGACTTAAAAACACTTTTGGTGATGTGTTCGTGTGTGTATTAATAGAATCCGATGCGTGGGAGCGCATTTCAGGACATCTGAATTTTTTGCTATTTTTGTATAGCTAGCATCGTCGTGTTGGAGCGTTTGGTCAGGTAATCCTCCAACTGCCATATCTGCCCTATTAGACCTATCTAGGACTTAAAAACACTTTTGGTGATGTGTTCGTGTGTGTATTAACAGAATCCGATGCGTGGGAGCGCATTTCAGGACATCTGAATTTTTTGCTACTTTTGTATAGCTAGCATCGTCGTGTTGGAGCGTTTGGTCAGGTAATTGTCAGGTAATCCTCCAACTGCCATATCTTCCCTATTAGACCTATCTAGGACTTAAAAACACTTTTGGTGATGTGTTCGTGTGTGTATTAACAGAATCCGATGCGTGGGAGCGCATTTCAGGACATCTGAATTTTTTGCTACTTTTGTATAGCTAGCATCGTCGTGTTGGAGCGTTTGGTCAGGTAATCCTCCAACTGCCATATCTGCCCTATTAGACCTATCTAGGACTCAAAAACACTTTTGGTGATGTGTTCGTGTGTGTATTAACAGAATCCGATGCGTGGGAGCGCATTTCAGGACATCTGAATTTTTTGCTACTTTTGTATAGCTAGCATCGTCGTGTTGGAACGTTTGGTCAGGTAATTGTCAGGTAATCCTCCAACTGCCATATCTGCCCTATAAGACCTATCTAGGACTTAAAAACACTTTTGGTGATGTGTTCGTGTGTGTATTAACAGAATCCGATGCGTGGGAGCGCATTTCAGGACATCTGAATTTTTTGCTACTTTTGTATAGCTAGCATCGTCGTGTTGGAGCGTTTGGTCAGGTAATCTTCCAACTGCCATATCTTCCCTATTAGACCTATCTAGGACTTAAAAACACTTTTGGTGATGTGTTCGTGTGTGTATTAACAGAATCCGATGCGTGGGAGCGCATTTCAGGACATCTGAATTTTTTGCTACTTTTGTATAGCTAGCATCGTCGTGTTGGAGCGTTTGGTCAGGTAATCTTAAAACTGCCATATCTTCCCTATTAGACCTATCTAGGACTTAAAAACACTTTTGGTGATGTGTTCGTGTGTGTATTAACAGAATCCGATGCGTGGGAGCGCATTTCAGGACATCTGAATTTTTTGCTACTTTTGTATAGCTAGCATCGTCGTGTTGGAGCGTTTGGTCAGGTAATTGTCAGGTAATCCTCCAACTGCCATATCTGCCCTATTAGACCTATCTAGGACTTAAAAACACTTTTGGTGATGTGTTCGTGTGTGTATTAACAGAATCCGATGCGTGGGAGCGCATTTCAGGACATCTGAATTTTTTGCTACTTTTGTATAGCTAGCATCGTCGTGTTGGAGCGTTTGGTCAGGTAATCTTCCAACTGCCATATCTTCCCTATTAGACCTATCTAGGACTTAAAAACACTTTTGGTGATGTGTTCGTGTGTGTATTAACAGAATCCGATGCGTGGGAGCGCATTTCAGGACATCTGAATTTTTTGCTACTTTTGTATAGCTAGCATCGTCGTGTTGGAGCGTTTGGTCAGGTAATCTTCCAACTGCCATATCTTCCCTATTAGACCTATCTAGGACTTAAAAACACTTTTGGTGATGTGTTCGTGTGTGTATTAACAGAATCCGATGCGTGGGAGCGCATTTCAGGACATCTGAATTTTTTGCTACTTTTGTATAGCTAGCATCGTCGTGTTGGAGCGTTTGGTCAGGTAATCCTCCAACTGCCATATCTGCCCTATAAGACCTATCTAGGACTCAAAAACACTTTTGGTGATGTGTTCGTGTGTGTATTAACAGAATCCGATGCGTGGGAGCGCATTTCAGGACATCTGAATTTTTTGCTACTTTTGTATAGCTAGCATCGTCGTGTTGGAGCGTTTGGTCAGGTAATTGTCAGGTAATCCTCCAACTGCCATATCTGCCCTATAAGACCTATCTAGGACTTAAAAACACTTTTGGTGATGTGTTCGTGTGTGTATTAACAGAATCCGATGCGTGGGAGCGCATTTCAGGACATCTGAATTTTTTGCTACTTTTGTATAGCTAGCATCGTCGTGTTGGAGCGTTTGGTCAGGTAATCTTCCAACTGCCATAACTTCCCTATTAGACCTATCTAGGACTTAAAAACACTTTTGGTGATGTGTTCGTGTGTGTATTACCAGAATCCGATGCGTGGGAGCGCATTTCAGGACATCTGAATTTTTTGTTACTTTTGTATAGCTAGCATCGTCGTGTTGGAGCGTTTGGTCAGGTAATCTTCCAACTGCCATATCTTCCCTATTAGACCTATCTAGGACTTAAAAACACTTTTGGTGATGTGTTCGTGTGTGTATTAACAGAATCCGATGCGTGGGAGCGCATTTCAGGACATCTGAATTTTTTGCTACTTTTGTATAGCTAGCATCGTCGTGTTGGAGCGTTTGGTCAGGTAATCCTCCAACTGCCATATCTGCCCTATAAGACCTATCTAGGACTTAAAAACACTTTTGGTGATGTGTTCGTGTGTGTATTAACAGAATCCGATGCGTGGGAGCGCATTTCAGGACATCTGAATTTTTTGCTACTTTTGTATAGCTAGCATCGTCGTGTTGGAGCGTTTGGTCAGGTAATTGTCAGGTAATCCTCCAACTGCCATATCTGCCCTATAAGACCTATCTAGGACTTAAAAACACTTTTGGTGATGTGTTCGTGTGTGTATTAACAGAATCCGATGCGTGGGAGCGCATTTCAGGACATCTGAATTTTTTGCTACTTTTGTATAGCTAGCATCGTCGTTTTGGAGCGTTTGGTCAGGTAATTGTCAGGTAATCCTCCAACTGCCATATCTTCCCTATTAGACCTATCTAGGACTTAAAAACACTTTTGGTGATGTGTTCGTGTGTGTATTACCAGAATCCGATGCGTGGGAGCGCATTTCAGGACATCTGAATTTTTTGTTACTTTTGTATAGCTAGCATCGTCGTGTTGGAGCGTTTGGTCAGGTAATCCTCCAACTGCCATATCTGCCCTATAAGACCTATCTAGGACTTAAAAACACTTTTGGTGATGTGTTCGTGTGTGTATTAACAGAATCCGATGCGTGGGAGCGCATTTCAGGACATCTGAATTTTTTGCTACTTTTGTATAGCTAGCATCGTCGTGTTGGAGCGTTTGGTCAGGTAATTGTCAGGTAATCCTCCAACTGCCATATCTGCCCTATAAGACCTATCTAGGACTTAAAAACACTTTTGGTGATGTGTTCGTGTGTGTATTAACAGAATCCGATGCGTGGGAGCGCATTTCAGGACATCTGAATTTTTTGCTACTTTTGTATAGCTAGCATCGTCGTTTTGGAGCGTTTGGTCAGGTAATTGTCAGGTAATCCTCCAACTGCCATATCTTCCCTATTAGACCTATCTAGGACTTAAAAACACTTTTGGTGATGTGTTCGTGTGTGTATTACCAGAATCCGATGCGTGGGAGCGCATTTCAGGACATCTGAATTTTTTGTTACTTTTGTATAGCTAGCATCGTCGTGTTGGAGCGTTTGGTCAGGTAATCCTCCAACTGCCATATCTGCCCTATAAGACCTATCTAGGACTTAAAAACACTTTTGGTGATGTGTTCGTGTGTGTATTAACAGAATCCGATGCGTGGGAGCGCATTTCAGGACATCTGAATTTTTTGCTACTTTTGTATAGCTAGCATCGTCGTGTTGGAGCGTTTGGTCAGGTAATTGTCAGGTAATCCTCCAACTGCCATATCTGCCCTATAAGACCTATCTAGGACTTAAAAACACTTTTGGTGATGTGTTCGTGTGTGTATTAACAGAATCCGATGCGTGGGAGCGCATTTCAGGACATCTGAATTTTTTGCTACTTTTGTATAGCTAGCATCGTCGTGTTGGAGCGTTTGGTCAGGTAATTGTCAGGTAATCCTCCAACTGCCATATCTGCCCTATAAGACCTATCTAGGACTTAAAAACACTTTTGGTGATGTGTTCGTGTGTGTATTAACAGAATCCGATGCGTGGGAGCGCATTTCAGGACATCTGAATTTTTTGCTACTTTTGTATAGCTAGCATCGTCGTGTTGGAGCGTTTGGTCAGGTAATTGTCAGGTAATCCTCCAACTGCCATATCTGCCCTATAAGACCTATCTAGGACTTAAAAACACTTTTGGTGATGTGTTCGTGTGTGTATTAACAGAATCCGATGCGTGGGAGCGCATTTCAGGACATCTGAATTTTTTGCTACTTTTGTATAGCTAGCATCGTCGTGTTGGAGCGTTTGGTCAGGTAATTGTCAGGTAATCCTCCAACTGCCATATCTTCCCTATTAGACCTATCTAGGACTTAAAAACACTTTTGGTGATGTGTTCGTGTGTGTATTAACAGAATCCGATGCGTGGGAGCGCATTTCAGGACATCTGAATTTTTTGCTACTTTTGTATAGCTAGCATCGTCGTGTTGGAGCGTTTGGTCAGGTAATCCTCCAACTGCCATATCTGCCCTATAAGACCTATCTAGGACTCAAAAACACTTTTGGTGATGTGTTCGTGTGTGTATTAACAGAATCCGATGCGTGGGAGCGCATTTCAGGACATCTGAATTTTTTGCTACTTTTGTATAGCTAGCATCGTCGTGTTGGAGCGTTTGGTCAGGTAATCCTCCAACTGCCATATCTTCCCTATTAGACCTATCTAGGACTTAAAAACACTTTTGGTGATGTGTTCGTGTGTGTATTAACAGAATCCGATGCGTGGGAGCGCATTTCAGGACATCTGAATTTTTTGCTACTTTTGTATAGCTAGCATCGTCGTGTTGGAGCGATTGGTCAGGTAATTGTCAGGTAATCCTCCAACTGCCATATCTGCCCTATAAGACCTATCTAGGACTTAAAAACACTTTTGGTGATGTGTTCGTGTGTGTATTAACAGAATCCGATGCGTGGGAGCGCATTTCAGGACATCTGAATTTTTTGCTACTTTTGTATAGCTAGCATCGTCGTGTTGGAGCGTTTGGTCAGGTAATCTTCCAACTGCCATATCTTCCCTATTAGACCTATCTAGGACTTAAAAACACTTTTGGTGATGTGTTCGTGTGTGTATTAACAGAATCCGATGCGTGGGAGCGCATTTCAGGACATCTGAATTTTTTGCTACTTTTGTATAGCTAGCATCGTCGTGTTGGAGCGTTTGGTCAGGTAATTGTCAGGTAATCCTCCAACTGCCATATCTGCCCTATAAGACCTATCTAGGACTCAAAAACACTTTTGGTGATGTGTTCGTGTGTGTATTAGCAGAATCCGATGCGTGGGAGCGCATTTCAGGACATCTGAATTTTTTGCTACTTTTGTATAGCTAGCATCGTCGTGTTGGAGCGTTTGGTCAGGTAATTGTCAGGTAATCCTCCAACTGCCATATCTTCCCTATTAGACCTATCTAGGACTTAAAAACACTTTTGGTGATGTGTTCGTGTGTGTATTAACAGAATCCGATGCGTGGGAGCGCATTTCAGGACATCTGAATTTTTTGCTACTTTTGTATAGCTAGCATCGTCGTGCTGGAGCGTTTGGTCAGGTAATCCTCCAACTGCCATATCTTCCCTATTAGACCTATCTAGGACTCAAAAACACTTTTGGTGATGTGTTCGTGTGTGTATTAACAGAATCCGATGCGTGGGAGCGCATTTCAGGACATCTGAATTTTTTGCTACTTTTGTATAGCTAGCATCGTCGTGCTAGAGCGTTTGGTCAGGTAATCTTCCAACTGCCATATCTTCCCTATTAGACCTATCTAGGACTTAAAAACACTTTTGGTGATGTGTTCGTGTGTGTATTAACAGAATCCGATGCGTGGGAGCGCATTTCAGGACATCTGAATTTTTTGCTACTTTTGTATAGCTAGCATCGTCGTGTTGGAGCGTTTGGTCAGGTAATCCTCCAACTGCCATATCTGCCCTATAAGACCTATCTAGGACTCAAAAACACTTTTGGTGATGTGTTCGTGTGTGTATTAACAGAATCCGATGCGTGGGAGCGCATTTCAGGACATCTGAATTTTTTGCTACTTTTGTATAGCTAGCATCGTCGTGTTGGAGCGTTTGGTCAGGTAATTGTCAGGTAATCCTCCAACTGCCATATCTTCCCTATTAGACCTATCTAGGACTTAAAAACACTTTTGGTGACGTGTTCGTGTGTGTATTAACAGAATCCGATGCGTGGGAGCGCATTTCAGGACATCTGAATTTTTTGCTACTTTTGTATAGCTAGCATCGTCGTGTTGGAGCGTTTGGTCAGGTAATTGTCAGGTAATCCTCCAACTGCCATATCTGCCCTATTAGACCTATCTAGGACTTAAAAACACTTTTGGTGATGTGTTCGTGTGTGTATTAACAGAATCCGATGCGTGGGAGCGCATTTCAGGACATCTGAATTTTTTGCTACTTTTGTATAGCTAGCATCGTCGTGTTGGAGCGTTTGGTCAGGTAATCCTCCAACTGCCATATCTGCCCTATAAGACCTATCTAGGACTCAAAAACACTTTTGTTGATGTGTTCGTGTGTGTATTAACAGAATCCGATGCGTGGGAGCGCATTTCAGGACATCTGAATTTTTTGCTACTTTTGTATAGCTAGCATCGTCGTGTTGGAGCGTTTGGTCAGGTAATCCTCCAACTGCCATATCTGCCCTATTAGACCTATCTAGGACTCAAAAACACTTTTGGTGATGTGTTCGTGTGTGTATTAACAGAATCCGATGCGTGGGAGCGCATTTCAGGACATCTGAATTTTTTGCTACTTTTGTATAGCTAGCATCGTCGTGTTGGAGCGTTTGGTCAGGTAATCCTCCAACTGCCATATCTGCCCTATTAGACCTATCTAGGACTTAAAAACACTTTTGGTGATGTGTTCGTGTGTGTATTAACAGAATCCGATGCGTGGGAGCGCATTTCAGGACATCTGAATTTTTTGCTACTTTTGTATAGCTAGCATCGTCGTGTTGGAGCGTTTGGTCAGGTAATCCTCCAACTGCCATATCTGCCCTATTAGACCTATCTAGGACTTAAAAACACTTTTGGTGATGTGTTCGTGTGTGTATTAACAGAATCCGATGCGTGGGAGCGCATTTCAGGACATCTGAATTTTTTGCTACTTTTGTATAGCTAGCATCGTCGTGTTGGAGCGTTTGGTCAGGTAATTGTCAGGTAATCCTCCAACTGCCATATCTGCCCTATTAGACCTATCTAGGACTTAAAAACACTTTTGTTGATGTGTTCGTGTGTGTATTAACAGAATCCGATGCGTGGGAGCGCATTTCAGGACATCTGAATTTTTTGCTACTTTTGTATAGCTAGCATCGTCGTGTTGGAGCGTTTGGTCAGGTAATCTTCCAACTGCCATATTTCCTATTAGACCTATCTAGGACTTAAAAACACTTTTGGTGATGTGTTCGTGTGTGTATTAACAGAATCCGATGCGTGGGAGCGCATTTCAGGACATCTGAATTTTTTGCTACTTTTGTATAGCTAGCATCGTCGTGTTGGAGCGTTTGGTCAGGTAATCTTCCAACTGCCATATCTTTCCTATTAGACCTATCTAGGACTTAAAAACACTTTTGGTGATGTGTTCGTGTGTGTATTAACAGAATCCGATGCGTGGGAGCGCATTTCAGGACATCTGAATTTTTTGCTACTTTTGTATAGCTAGCATCGTCGTGTTGGAGCGTTTGGTCAGGTAATCCTCCAACTGCCATATCTGCCCTATTAGACCTATCTAGGACTTAAAAACACTTTTGGTGATGTGTTCGTGTGTGTATTAACAGAATCCGATGCGTGGGAGCGCATTTCAGGACATCTGAATTTTTTGCTACTTTTGTATAGCTAGCATCGTCGTGTTGGAGCGTTTGGTCAGGTAATCCTCCAACTGCCATATTTGTCCTATTAGACCTATCTAGGACTTAAAAACACTTTTGGTGATGTGTTCGTGTGTGTATTAACAGAATCCGATGCGTGGGAGCGCATTTCAGGACATCTGAATTTTTTGCTACTTTTGTATAGCTAGCATCGTCGTGTTGGAGCGTTTGGTCAGGTAATCCTCCAACTGCCATATCTGCCCTATTAGACCTATCTAGGACTCAAAAACACTTTTGGTGATGTGTTCGTGTGTGTATTAACAGAATCCGATGCGTGGGAGCGCATTTCAGGACATCTGAATTTTTTGCTACTTTTGTATAGCTAGCATCGTCGTGTTGGAGCGTTTGGTCAGGTAATCCTCCAACTGCCATATCTGCCCTATTAGACCTATCTAGGACTTAAAAACACTTTTGGTGATGTGTTCGTGTGTGTATTAACAGAATCCGATGCGTGGGAGCGCATTTCAGGACATCTGAATTTTTTGCTACTTTTGTATAGCTAGCATCGTCGTGTTGGAGCGTTTGGTCAGGTAATCCTCCAACTGCCATATCTGCCCTATTAGACCTATCTAGGACTTAAAAACACTTTTGGTGATGTGTTCGTGTGTGTATTAACAGAATCCGATGCGTGGGAGCGCATTTCAGGACATCTGAATTTTTTGCTACTTTTGTATAGCTAGCATCGTCGTGTTGGAGCGTTTGGTCAGGTAATTGTCAGGTAATCCTCCAACTGCCATATCTGCCCTATTAGACCTATCTAGGACTTAAAAACACTTTTGTTGATGTGTTCGTGTGTGTATTAACAGAATCCGATGCGTGGGAGCGCATTTCAGGACATCTGAATTTTTTGCTACTTTTGTATAGCTAGCATCGTCGTGTTGGAGCGTTTGGTCAGGTAATCTTCCAACTGCCATATCTGCCCTATTAGACCTATCTAGGACTTAAAAACACTTTTGGTGATGTGTTCGTGTGTGTATTAACAGAATCCGATGCGTGGGAGCGCATTTCAGGACATCTGAATTTTTTGCTACTTTTGTATAGCTAGCATCGTCGTGTTGGAGCGTTTGGTCAGGTAATCCTCCAACTGCCATATCTGCCCTATAAGACCTATCTAGGACTTAAAAACACTTTTGGTGATGTGTTCGTGTGTGTATTAACAGAATCCGATGCGTGGGAGCGCATTTCAGGACATCTGAATTTTTTGCTACTTTTGTATAGCTAGCATCGTCGTGTTGGAGCGTTTGGTCAGGTATTCCTCCAACTGCCATATCTGCCCTATAAGACCTATCTAGGACTCAAAAACACTTTTGGTGATGTGTTCGTGTGTGTATTAACAGAATCCGATGCGTGGGAGCGCATTTCAGGACATCCGAATTTTTTGCTACTTTTGTATAGCTAGCATCTTCGTGTTGGAGCGTTTGGTCAGGTAATTGTCAGGTAATCCTCCAACTGCCATATCTGCCCTATTAGACCTATCTAGGACTTAAAAACACTTTTGGTGATGTGTTCGTGTGTGTATTAACAGAATCCGATGCGTGGGAGCGCATTTCAGGACATCTGAATTTTTTGCTACTTTTGTATAGCTAGCATCGTCGTGTTGGAGCGTTTGGTCAGGTAATCCTCCAACTGCCATATCTGCCCTATAAGACCTATCTAGGACTCAAAAACACTTTTGGTGATGTGTTCGTGTGTGTATTAACAGAATCCGATGCGTGGGAGCGCATTTCAGGACATCTGAATTTTTTGCTACTTTTGTATAGCTAGCATCGTCGTGTTGGAGCGTTTGGTCAGGTAATCCTCCAACTGCCATATCTGCCCTATAAGACCTATCTAGGACTCAAAAACACTTTTGGTGATGTGTTCGTGTGTGTATTAACAGAATCCGATGCGTGGGAGCGCATTTCAGGACATCTGAATTTTTTGCTACTTTTGTATAGCTAGCATCGTCGTGTTGGAGCGTTTGGTCAGGTAATCTTCCAACTGCCATATCTTCCCTATTAGACCTATCTAGGACTTAAAAACACTTTTGGTGATGTGTTCGTGTGTGTATTAACAGAATCCGATGCGTGGGAGCGCATTTCAGGACATCTGAATTTTTTGCTACTTTTGTATAGCTAGCATCGTCGTGTTGGAGCGTTTGGTCAGGTAATCTTCCAACTGCCATATCTGCCCTATAAGACCTATCTAGGACTCAAAAACACTTTTGGTGATGTGTTCGTGTGTGTATTAACAGAATCCGATGCGTGGGAGCGCATTTCAGGACATCTGAATTTTTTGCTACTTTTGTATAGCTAGCATCGTCGTGTTGGAGCGTTTGGTCAGGTAATCTTCCAACTGCCATATCTTCCCTATTAGACCTATCTAGGACTTAAAAACACTTTTGGTGATGTGTTCGTGTGTGTATTAACAGAATCCGATGCGTGGGAGCGCATTTCAGGACATCTGAATTTTTTGCTACTTTTGTATAGCTAGCATCGTCGTGTTGGAGCGTTTGGTCAGGTAATTGTCAGGTAATCCTCCAACTGCCATATCTGCCCTATAAGACCTATCTAGGACTCAAAAACACTTTTGGTGATGTGTTCGTGTGTGTATTAACAGAATCCGATGCGTGGGAGCGCATTTCAGGACATCTGAATTTTTTGCTACTTTTGTATAGCTAGCATCGTCGTGTTGGAGCGTTTGGTCAGGTAATTGTCAGGTAATCTTCCAACTGCCATATCTTCCCTATTAGACCTATCTAGGACTTAAAAACACTTTTGGTGATGTGTTCGTGTGTGTATTAACAGAATCCGATGCGTGGGAGCGCATTTCAGGACATCTGAATTTTTTGCTACTTTTGTATAGCTAGCATCGTCGTGTTGGAGCGTTTGGTCAGGTAATTGTCAGGTAATCCTCCAACTGCCATATCTGCCCTATTAGACCTATCTAGGACTTAAAAACACTTTTGGTGATGTGTTCGTGTGTGTATTAACAGAATCCGATGCGTGGGAGCGCATTTCAGGACATCTGAATTTTTTGCTACTTTTGTATAGCTAGCATCGTCGTGTTGGAGCGTTTGGTCAGGTAATCTTCCAACTGCCATATCTTCCCTATTAGACCTATCTAGGACTTAAAAACACTTTTGGTGATGTGTTCGTGTGTGTATTAACAGAATCCGATGCGTGGGAGCGCATTTCAGGACATCTGAATTTTTTGCTACTTTTGTATAGCTAGCATCGTCGTCTTGGAGCGTTTGGTCAGGTAATTGTCAGGTAATCCTCCAACTGCCATATCTGCCCTATAAGACCTATCTAGGACTCAAAAACACTTTTGGTGATGTGTTCGTGTGTGTATTAACAGAATCCGATGCGTGGGAGCGCATTTCAGGACATCTGAATTTTTTGCTACTTTTGTATAGCTAGCATCGTCGTGTTGGAGCGTTTGCTCAGGTAATTGTCAGGTAATCTTCCAACTGCCATATCTTCCCTATTAGACCTATCTAGGACTTAAAAACACTTTTGGTGATGTGTTCGTGTGTGTATTAACAGAATCCGATGCGTGGGAGCGCATTTCAGGACATCTGAATTTTTTGCTACTTTTGTATAGCTAGCATCGTCGTGTTGGAGCGTTTGGTCAGGTAATCTTCCAACTGCCATATCTGCCCTATTAGACCTATCTAGGACTTAAAAACACTTTTGGTGATGTGTTCGTGTGGGTATTAACAGAATCCGATGCGTGGGAGCGCATTTCAGGACATCTGAATTTTTTGCTACTTTTGTATAGCTAGCATCGTCGTGTTGGAGCGTTTGGTCAGGTAATCCTCCAACTGCCATATCTGCCCTATAAGACCTATCTAGGACTCAAAAACACTTTTGGTGATGTGTTCGTGTGTGTATTAACAGAATCCGATGCGTGGGAGCGCATTTCAGGACATCTGAATTTTTTGCTACTTTTGTATAGCTAGCATCGTCGTGTTGGAGCGTTTGGTCAGGTAATTGTCAGGTAATCCTCCAACTGCCATATCTGCCCTATTAGACCTATCTAGGACTTAAAAACACTTTTGGTGATGTGTTCGTGTGTGTATTAACAGAATCCGATGCGTGGGAGCGCATTTCAGAACATCTGAATTTTTTGCTACTTTTGTATAGCTAGCATCGTCGTGTTGGAGCGTTTGGTCAGGTAATCCTCCAACTGCCATATCTGCCCTATCAGGACATCTGAGTTTTTTGCTACTTTTGTATAGCTAGCATCGTCGTGTTGGAGCGTTTGGTCAGGTAATCTTCCAACTGCCATATCTTCCCTATTAGACCTATCTAGGACTTAAAAACACTTTTGGTGATGTGTTCGTGTGTGTATTAACAGAATCCGATGCGTGGGAGCGCATTTCAGGACATCTGAATTTTTTGCTACTTTTGTATAGCTAGCATCGTCGTGTTGGAGCGTTTGGTCAGGTAATTGTCAGGTAATCCTCCAACTGCCATATCTGCCCTATTAGACCTATCTAGGACTTAAAAACACTTTTGGTGATGTGTTCGTGTGTGTATTAACAGAATCCGATGCGTGGGAGCGCATTTCAGGACATCTGAATTTTTTGCTACTTTTGTATAGCTAGCATCGTCGTGTTGGAGCGTTTGGTCAGGTAATCTTCCAACTGCCATATCTTCCCTATTAGACCTATCTAGGACTTAAAAACACTTTTGGTGATGTGTTGGTGTGTGTATTAACAGAATCCGATGCGTGCGAGCGCATTTCAGGACATCTGAATTTTTTGCTACTTTTGTATAGCTAGCATCGTCGTGTTGGAGCGTTTGGTCAGGTAATTGTCAGGTAATCCTCCAACTGCCATATCTGCCCTATAAGACCTATCTAGGACTCAAAAACACTTTTGGTGATGTGTTCGTGTGTGTATTAACAGAAGCCGATGCGTGGGAGCGCATTTCAGGACATCTGAATTTTTTGCTACTTTTGTATAGCTAGCATCGTCGTGTTGGAGCGTTTGGTCAGGTAATTGTCAGGTAATCTTCCAACTGCCATATCTTCCCTATTAGACCTATCTAGGACTTAAAAACACTTTTGGTGATGTGTTCGTGTGTGTATTAACAGAATCCGATGCGTGGGAGCGCATTTCAGGACATTTGAATTTTTTGCTACTTTTGTATAGCTAGCATCGTCGTGTTGGAGCGTTTGGTCAGGTAATCTTCCAACTGCCATATCTTCCCTATTAGACCTATCTAGGACTTAAAAACACTTTTGGTGATGTGTTCGTGTGTGTATTAACAGAATCCGATGCGTGGGAGCGCATTTCAGGACATCTGAATTTTTTGCTACTTTTGTATAGCTAGCATCGTCGTGTTGGAGCGTTTGGTCAGGTAATTGTCAGGTAATCCTCCAACTGCCATATCTGCCCTATAAGACCTATCTAGGACTCAAAAACACTTTTGGTGATGTGTTCGTGTGTGTATTAACAGAATCCGATGCGTGGGAGCGCATTTCAGGACATCTGAATTTTTTGCTACTTTTGTATAGCTAGCATCGTCGTGTTGGAGCGTTTGGTCAGGTAATTGTCAGGTAATCCTCCAACTGCCATATCTGCCCTATCAGGACATCTGAATTTTTTGCTACTTTTGTATAGCTAGCATCGTCGTGTTGGAGCGTTTGGTCAGGTAATCTTCCAACTGCCATATCTTCCCTATTAGACCTATCTAGGACTTAAAAACACTTTTGGTGATGTGTTCGTGTGTGTATTAACAGAATCCGATGCGTGGGAGCGCATTTCAGGACATCTGAATTTTTTGCTACTTTTGTATAGCTAGCATCGTCGTGTTGGAGCGTTTGGTCAGGTAATTGTCAGGTAATCCTCCAACTGCCATATCTGCCCTATTAGACCTATCTAGGACTTACAAACACTTTTGGTGATGTGTTCGTGTGTGTATTAACAGAATCCGATGCGTGGGAGCGCATTTCAGGACATCTGAATTTTTTGCTACTTTTGTATAGCTAGCATCGTCGTGTTGGAGCGTTTGGTCAGGTAATCTTCCAACTGCCATATCTTCCCTATTAGACCTATCTAGGACTTAAAAACACTTTTGGTGATGTGTTCGTGTGTGTATTAACAGAATCCGATGCGTGGGAGCGCATTTCAGGACATCTGAATTTTTTGCTACTTTTGTATAGCTAGCATCGTCGTGTTGGAGCGTTTGGTCAGGTAATTGTCAGGTAATCCTCCAACTGCCATATCTGCCCTATAAGACCTATCTAGGACTCAAAAACACTTTTGGTGATGTGTTCGTGTGTGTATTAACAGAAGCCGATGCGTGGGAGCGCATTTCAGGACATCTGAATTTTATGCTACTTTTGTATAGCTAGCATCGTCGTGTTGGAGCGTTTGGTCAGGTAATTGTCAGGTAATCTTCCAACTGCCATATCTTCCCTATTAGACCTATCTAGGACTTAAAAACACTTTTGGTGATGTGTTCGTGTGTGTATTAACAGAATCCGATGCGTGGGAGCGCATTTCAGGACATTTGAATTTTTTGCTACTTTTGTATAGCTAGCATCGTCGTGTTGGAGCGTTTGGTCAGGTAAACTTCCAACTGCCATATCTGCCCTATTAGACCTATCTAGGACTTAAAAACACTTTTGGTGATGTGTTCGTGTGGGTATTAACAGAATCCGATGCGTGGGAGCGCATTTCAGGACATCTGAATTTTTTGCTACTTTTGTATAGCTAGCATCGTCGTGTTGGAGCGTTTGGTCAGGTAATCTTCCAACTGCCATATCTGCCCTATTAGACCTATCTAGGACTTAAAAACACTTTTGGTGATGTGTTCGTGTGGGTATTAACAGAATCCGATGCGTGGGAGCGCATTTCAGGACATCTGAATTTTTTGCTACTTTTGTATAGCTAGCATCGTCGTGTTGGAGCGTTTGGTCAGGTAATTGTCAGGTAATCCTCCAACTGCCATATCTGCCCTATAAGACCTATCTAGGACTCAAAAACACTTTTGGTGATGTGTTCGTGTGTGTATTAACAGAATCCGATGCGTGGGAGCGCATTTCAGGACATCTGAATTTTTTGCTACTTTTGTATAGCTAGCATCGTCGTGTTGGAGCGTTTGGTCAGGTAATTGTCAGGTAATCCTCCAACTGCCATATCTGCCCTATTAGACCTATCTAGGACTTACAAACACTTTTGGTGATGTGTTCGTGTGTGTATTAACAGAATCCGATGCGTGGGAGCGCATTTCAGGACATCTGAATTTTTTGCTACTTTTGTATAGCTAGCATCGTCGTGTTGGAGCGTTTGGTCAGGTAATCTTCCAACTGCCATATCTTCCCTATTAGACCTATCTAGGACTTAAAAACACTTTTGGTGATGTGTTCGTGTGTGTATTAACAGAATCCGATGCGTGGGAGCGCATTTCAGGACATCTGAATTTTTTGCTACTTTTGTATAGCTAGCATCGTCGTGTTGGAGCGTTTGGTCAGGTAATTGTCAGGTAATCCTCCAACTGCCATATCTGCCCTATAAGACCTATCTAGGACTCAAAAACACTTTTGGTGATGTGTTCGTGTGTGTATTAACAGAAGCCGATGCGTGGGAGCGCATTTCAGGACATCTGAATTTTATGCTACTTTTGTATAGCTAGCATCGTCGTGTTGGAGCGTTTGGTCAGGTAATTGTCAGGTAATCTTCCAACTGCCATATCTTCCCTATTAGACCTATCTAGGACTTAAAAACACTTTTGGTGATGTGTTCGTGTGTGTATTAACAGAATCCGATGCGTGGGAGCGCATTTCAGGACATTTGAATTTTTTGCTACTTTTGTATAGCTAGCATCGTCGTGTTGGAGCGTTTGGTCAGGTAAACTTCCAACTGCCATATCTGCCCTATTAGACCTATCTAGGACTTAAAAACACTTTTGGTGATGTGTTCGTGTGGGTATTAACAGAATCCGATGCGTGGGAGCGCATTTCAGGACATCTGAATTTTTTGCTACTTTTGTATAGCTAGCATCGTCGTGTTGGAGCGTTTGGTCAGGTAATCTTCCAACTGCCATATCTTCCCTATTAGACCTATCTAGGACTTAAAAACACTTTTGGTGATGTGTTCGTGTGTGTATTAACAGAATCCGATGCGTGGGAGCGCATTTCAGGACATCTGAATTTTTTGCTACTTTTGTATAGCTAGCATCGTCGTGTTGGAGCGTTTGGTCAGGTAATTGTCAGGTAATCCTCCAACTGCCATATCTGCCCTATAAGACCTATCTAGGACTCAAAAACACTTTTGGTGATGTGTTCGTGTGTGTATTAACAGAATCCGATGCGTGGGAGCGCATTTCAGGACATCTGAATTTTTTGCTACTTTTGTATAGCTAGCATCGTCGTGTTGGAGCGTTTGGTCAGGTAATTGTCAGGTAATCCTCCAACTGCCATATCTGCCCTATCAGGACATCTGAATTTTTTGCTACTTTTGTATAGCTAGCATCGTCGTGTTGGAGCGTTTGGTCAGGTAATCTTCCAACTGCCATATCTTCCCTATTAGACCTATCTAGGACTTAAAAACACTTTTGGTGATGTGTTCGTGTGTGTATTAACAGAATCCGATGCGTGGGAGCGCATTTCAGGACATCTGAATTTTTTGCTACTTTTGTATAGCTAGCATCGTCGTGTTGGAGCGTTTGGTCAGGTAATCCTCCAACTGCCATATCTTCCCTATTAGACCTATCTAGGACTTAAAAACACTTTTGGTGATGTGTTTGTGTGTGTATTAACAGAATCCGATGCGTGGGAGCGCATTTCAAGACATCTGAATTTTTTGCTACTTTTGTATAGCTAGCATCGTCGTGTTGGAGCGTTTGGTCAGGTAATCCTCCAACTGCCATATCTGCCCTATTAGACCTATCTAGGACTTAAAAACACGTTTGGTGATGTGTTCGTGTGTGTATTAACAGAATCCGATGCGTGGGAGCGCATTTCAGGACATCTGAATTTTTTGCTACTTTTGTATAGTTAGCATCGTCGTGTTGGAGCGTTTGGTCAGGTAATCCTCCAACTGCCATATCTGCCCTATAAGACCTATCTAGGACTCAAAAACACTTTTGGTGATGTGTTCGTGTGTGTATTAACAGAATCCGATGCGTGGGAGCGCATTTCAGGACATCTGAATTTTTTGCTACTTTTGTATAGCTAGCATCGTCGTGTTGGAGCGTTTGGTCAGGTAATTGTCAGGTAATCCTCCAACTGCCATATCTTCCCTATTAGACCTATCTAGGACTTAAAAACACTTTTGGTGATGTGTTCGTGTGTGTATTAACAGAATCCGATGCGTGGGAGCGCATTTCAGGACATCTGAATTTTTTGCTACTTTTGTATAGCTAGCATCGTCGTGTTGGAGCGTTTGGTCAGGTAATTGTCAGGTAATCCTCCAACTGCCATATCTGCCCTATAAGACCTATCTAGGACTCAAAAACACTTTTGGTGATGTGTTCGTGTGTGTATTAACAGAATCCGATGCGTGGGAGCGCATTTCAGGACATCTGAATTTTTTGCTACTTTTGTATAGCTAGCATCGTCGTGTTGGAGCGTTTGGTCAGGTAATTGTCAGGTAATCCTCCAACTGCCATATCTGCCCTATAAGACCTATCTAGGACTTAAAAACAGTTTTGTTGATGTGTTCGTGTGTGTATTAACAGAATCCGATGCGTGGGAGCGCATTTCAGGACATCTGAATTTTTTGCTACTTTTGTATAGCTAGCATCGTCGTGTTGGAGCGTTTGGTCAGGTAATCCTCCAACTGCCATATCTGCCCTATTAGACCTATCTAGGACTCAAAAACACTTTTGGTGATGTGTTCGTGTGTGTATTAACAGAATCCGATGCGTGGGAGCGCATTTCAGGACATCTGAATTTTTTGCTACTTTTGTATAGCTAGCATCGTCGTGTTGGAGCGTTTGGTCAGGTAATCTTCCAACTGCCATATCTTCCCTATTAGACCTATCTAGGACTTAAAAACACTTTTGGTGATGTGTTCGTGTGTGTATTAACAGAATCCGATGCGTGGGAGCGCATTTCAGGACATCTGAATTTTTTGCTACTTTTGTATAGCTAGCATCGTCGTGTTGGAGCGTTTGGTCAGGTAATCCTCCAACTGCCATATCTGCCCTATTAGACCTATCTAGGACTTAAAAACACTTTTGGTGATGTGTTCGTGTGGGTATTAACAGAATCCGATGCGTGGGAGCGCATTTCAGGACATCTGAATTTTTTGCTACTTTTGTATAGCTAGCATCGTCGTGTTGGAGCGTTTGGTCAGGTAATCTTCCAACTGCCATATCTTCCCTATTAGACCTATCTAGGACTTAAAAACACTTTTGGTGATGTGTTCGTGTGTGTATTAACAGAATCCGATGCGTGGGAGCGCATTTCAGGACATCTGAATTTTTTGCTACTTTTGTATAGCTAGCATCGTCGTGTTGGAGCGTTTGGTCAGGTAATTGTCAGGTAATCCTCCAACTGCCATATCTGCCCTATTAGACCTATCTAGGACTTAAAAACACTTTTGGTGATGTGTTCGTGTGTGTATTAACAGAATCCGATGCGTGGGAGCGCATTTCAGGACATCTGAATTTTTTGCTACTTTTGTATAGCTAGCATCGTCGTGTTGGAGCGTTTGGTCAGGTAATTGTCAGGTAATCCTCCAACTGCCATATCTGCCCTATAAGACCTATCTAGGACTCAAAAACACTTTTGGTGATGTGTTCGTGTGTGTATTAACAGAATCCGATGCGTGGGAGCGCATTTCAGGACATCTGAATTTTTTGCTACTTTTGTATAGCTAGCATCGTCGTGTTGGAGCGTTTGGTCAGGTAATTGTCAGGTAATCCTCCAACTGCCATATCTGCCCTATTAGACCTATCTAGGACTTAAAAACACTTTTGGTGATGTGTTCGTGTGGGTATTAACAGAATCCGATGCGTGGGAGCGCATTTCAGGACATCTGAATTTTTTGCTACTTTTGTATAGCTAGGATCGTCGTGTTGGAGCGTTTGGTCAGGTAATCTTCCAACTGCCATATCTTCCCTATTAGACCTATCTAGGACTTAAAAACACTTTTGGTGATGTGTTCGTGTGTGTATTAACAGAATCCGATGCGTGGGAGCGCATTTCAGGACATCTGAATTTTTTGCTACTTTTGTATAGCTAGCATCGTCGTGTTGGAGCGTTTGGTCAGGTAATTGTCAGGTAATCCTCCAACTGCCATATCTGCCCTATAAGACCTATCTAGGACTCAAAAACACTTTTGGTGATGTGTTCGTGTGTGTATTAACAGAATCCGATGCGTGGGAGCGCATTTCAGGACATCTGAATTTTTTGCTACTTTTGTATAGCTAGCATCGTCGTGTTGGAGCGTTTGGTCAGGTAATCCTCCAACTGCCATATCTGCCCTATAAGACCTATCTAGGACTCAAAAACACTTTTGGTGATGTGTTCGTGTGTGTATTAACAGAATCCGATGCGTGGGAGCGCATTTCAGGACATCTGAATTTTTTGCTACTTTTGTATAGCTAGCATCGTCGTGTTGGAGCGTTTGGTCAGGTAATTGTCAGGTAATCCTCCAACTGCCATATCTGCCCTATTAGACCTATCTAGGACTTAAAAACACTTTTGGTGATGTGTTCGTGTGTGTATTAACAGAATCCGATGCGTGGGAGCGCATTTCAGGACATCTGAATTTTTTGCTACTTTTGTATAGCTAGCATCGTCGTGTTGGAGCGTTTGGTCAGGTAATCCTCCAACTGCCATATCTGCCCTATAAGACCTATCTAGGACTTAAAAACACTTTTGGTGATGTGTTCGTGTGTGTATTAACAGAATCCGATGCGTGGGAGCGCATTTCAGGACATCTGAATTTTTTGCTACTCTTGTATAGCTAGCATCGTCGTGTTGGAGCGTTTGGTCAGGTAATTGTCAGGTAATCCTCCAACTGCCATATCTGCCCTATAAGACCTATCTAGGACTCAAAAACACTTTTGGTGATGTGTTCGTGTGTGTATTAACAGAATCCGATGCGTGGGAGCGCATTTCAGGACATCTGAATTTTTTGCTACTTATGTATAGCTAGCATCGTCGTGTTGGAGCGTTTGGTCAGGTAATCCTCCAACTGCCATATCTGCCCTATAAGACCTATCTAGGACTTAAAAACACTTTTGGTGATGTGTTCGTGTGTGTATTAACAGAATCCGATGCGTGGGAGCGCATTTCAGGACATCTGAATTTTTTGCTACTTTTGTATAGCTAGCATCGTCGTGTTGGAGCGTTTGGTCAGGTAATCCTCCAACTGCCATATCTTCCCTATTAGACCTATCTAGGACTTAAAAACATTTTTGGTGATGTGTTTGTGTGTGTATTAACAGAATCCGATGCGTGGGAGCGCATTTCAGGACATCTGAATTTTTTGCTACTTTTGTATAGCTAGCATCGTCGTGTTGGAGCGTTTGGTCAGGTAATCCTCCAACTGCCATATCTGCCCTATTAGACCTATCTAGGACTTAAAAACACTTTTGGTGATGTGTTCGTGTGTGTATTAACAGAATCCGATGCGTGGGAGCGCATTTCAGGACATCTGAATTTTTTGCTACTTTTGTATAGTTAGCATCGTCGTGTTGGAGCGTTTGGTCAGGTAATCCTCCAACTGCCATATCTGCCCTATAAGACCTATCTAGGACTCAAAAACACTTTTGGTGATGTGTTCGTGTGTGTATTAACAGAATCCGATGCGTGGGAGCGCATTTCAGGACATCTGAATTTTTTGCTACTTATGTATAGCTAGCATCGTCGTGTTGGAGCGTTTGGTCAGGTAATCCTCCAACTGCCATATCTGCCCTATAAGACCTATCTAGGACTTAAAAACACTTTTGGTGATGTGTTCGTGTGTGTATTAACAGAATCCGATGCGTGGGAGCGCATTTCAGGACATCTGAATTTTTTGCTACTTTTGTATAGCTAGCATCGTCGTGTTGGAGCGTTTGGTCAGGTAATCCTCCAACTGCCATATCTTCCCTATTAGACCTATCTAGGACTTAAAAACACTTTTGGTGATGTGTTCGTGTGTGTATTAACAGAATCCGATGCGTGGGAGCGCATTTCAGGACATCTGAATTTTTTGCTACTTTTGTATAGCTAGCATCGTCGTGTTGGAGCGTTTGGTCAGGTAATCCTCCAACTGCCATATCTTCCCTATTAGACCTATCTAGGACTTAAAAACACTTTTGGTGATGTGTTTGTGTGTGTATTAACAGAATCCGATGCGTGGGAGCGCATTTCAGGACATCTGAATTTTTTGCTACTTTTGTATAGCTAGCATCGTCGTGTTGGAGCGTTTGGTCAGGTAATCCTCCAACTGCCATATCTGCCCTATAAGACCTATCTAGGACTCAAAAACACTTTTGGTGATGTGTTCGTGTGTGTATTAACAGAATCCGATGCGTGGGAGCGCATTTCAGGACATCTGAATTTTTTGCTACTTTTGTATAGCTAGCATTGTCGTGTTGGAGCGTTTGGTCAGGTAATCTTCCAACTGCCATATCTTCCCTATTAGACCTATCTAGGACTTAAAAACACTTTTGGTGATGTGTTCGTGTGTGTATTAACAGAATCCGATGCGTGGGAGCGCATTTCAGGACATCTGAATTTTTTGCTACTTTTGTATAGCTAGCATCGTCGTGTTGGAGCGTTTGGTCAGGTAATTGTCAGGTAATCCTCCAACTGCCATATCTGCCCTATAAGACCTATCTAGGACTCAAAAACACTTTTGGTGATGTGTTCGTGTGTGTATTAACAGAATCCGATGCGTGGGAGCGCATTTCAGGACATCTGAATTTTTTGCTACTTTTGTATAGCTAGCATCGTCGTGTTGGAGCGTTTGGTCAGGTAATCCTCCAACTGCCATATCTGCCCTATAAGACCTATCTAGGACTCAAAAACACTTTTGGTGATGTGTTCGTGTGTGTATTAACAGAATCCGATGCGTGGGAGCGCATTTCAGGACATCTGAATTTTTTGCTACTTTTGTATAGCTAGCATCGTCGTGTTGGAGCGTTTGGTCAGGTAATCCTCCAACTGCCATATCTGCCCTATTAGACCTATCTAGGACTCAAAAACACTTTTGGTGATGTGTTCGTGTGTGTATTAACAGAATCCGATGCGTGGGAGCGCATTTCAGGACATCTGAATTTTTTGCTACTTTTGTATAGCTAGCATCGTCGTGTTGGAGCGTTTGGTCAGGTAATTGTCAGGTAATCCTCCAACTGCCATATCTTCCCTATTAGACCTATCTAGGACTTAAAAACACTTTTGGTGATGTGTTCGTGTGTGTATTAACAGAATCCGATGCGTGGGAGCGCATTTCAGGACATCTGAATTTTTTGCTACTTTTGTATAGCTAGCATCATCGTGTTGGAGCGTTTGGTCAGGTAATCCTCCAACTGCCATATCTGCCCTATTAGACCTATCTAGGACTCAAAAACACTTTTGGTGATGTGTTCGTGTGTGTATTAACAGAATCCGATGCGTGGGAGCGCATTTCAGGACATCTGAATTTTTTGCTACTTTTGTATAGCTAGCATCGTCGTGTTGGAGCGTTTGGTCAGGTAATCTTCCAACTGCCATAACTTCCCTATTAGACCTATCTAGGACTTAAAAACACTTTTGGTGATGTGTTCGTGTGTGTATTAACAGAATCCGATGCGTGGGAGCGCATTTCGGGACATCTGAATTTTTTGCTACTTTTGTATAGCTAGCATCGTCGTGTTGGAGCGTTTGGTCAGGTAATTGTCAGGTAATCCTCCAACTGCCATATCTGCCCTATTAGACCTATCTAGGACTTAAAAACACTTTTGGTGATGTGTTCGTGTGTGTATTAACAGAATCCGATGCGTGGGAGCGCATTTCAGGACATCTGAATTTTTTGCTACTTTTGTATAGCTAGCATCGTCGTGTTGGAGCGTTTGGTCAGGTAATCCTCCAACTGCCATATCTGCCCTATTAGACCTATCTAGGACTTAAAAACACTTTTGGTGATGTGTTCGTGTGTGTATTAACAGAATCCGATGCGTGGGAGCGCATTTCAGGACATCTGAATTTTTTGCTACTTTTGTATAGCTAGCATCGTCGTGTTGGAGCGTTTGGTCAGGTAATTGTCAGGTAATCCTCCAACTGCCATATCTTCCCTATTAGACCTATCTAGGACTTAAAAACACTTTTGGTGATGTGTTCGTGTGTGTATTAACAGAATCCGATGCGTGGGAGCGCATTTCAGGACATCTGAATTTTTTGCTACTTTTGTATAGCTAGCATCGTCGTGTTGGAGCGTTTGGTCAGGTAATTGTCAGGTAATCCTCCAACTGCCATATCTGCCCTATAAGACCTATCTAGGACTCAAAAACACTTTTGGTGATGTGTTCGTGTGTGTATTAACAGAATCCGATGCGTGGGAGCGCATTTCAGGACATCTGAATTTTTTGCTACTTTTGTATAGCTAGCATCGTCGTGTTGGAGCGTTTGGTCAGGTAATTGTCAGGTAATCCTCCAACTGCCATATCTGCCCTATAAGACCTATCTAGGACTTAAAAACAGTTTTGTTGATGTGTTCGTGTGTGTATTAACAGAATCCGATGCGTGGGAGCGCATTTCAGGACATCTGAATTTTTTGCTACTTTTGTATAGCTAGCATCGTCGTGTTGGAGCGTTTGGTCAGGTAATCCTCCAACTGCCATATCTGCCCTATTAGACCTATCTAGGACTCAAAAACACTTTTGGTGATGTGTTCGTGTGTGTATTAACAGAATCCGATGCGTGGGAGCGCATTTCAGGACATCTGAATTTTTTGCTACTTTTGTATAGCTAGCATCGTCGTGTTGGAGCGTTTGGTCAGGTAATCTTCCAACTGCCATATCTTCCCTATTAGACCTATCTAGGACTTAAAAACACTTTTGGTGATGTGTTCGTGTGTGTATTAACAGAATCCGATGCGTGGGAGCGCATTTCAGGACATCTGAATTTTTTGCTACTTTTGTATAGCTAGCATCGTCGTGTTGGAGCGTTTGGTCAGGTAATTGTCAGGTAATCCTCCAACTGCCATATCTGCCCTATTAGACCTATCTAGGACTTAAAAACACTTTTGGTGATGTGTTCGTGTGGGTATTAACAGAATCCGATGCGTGGGAGCGCATTTCAGGACATCTGAATTTTTTGCTACTTTTGTATAGCTAGCATCGTCGTGTTGGAGCGTTTGGTCAGGTAATCTTCCAACTGCCATATCTTCCCTATTAGACCTATCTAGGACTTAAAAACACTTTTGGTGATGTGTTCGTGTGTGTATTAACAGAATCCGATGCGTGGGAGCGCATTTCAGGACATCTGAATTTTTTGCTACTTTTGTATAGCTAGCATCGTCGTGTTGGAGCGTTTGGTCAGGTAATTGTCAGGTAATCCTCCAACTGCCATATCTGCCCTATTAGACCTATCTAGGACTTAAAAACACTTTTGGTGATGTGTTCGTGTGTGTATTAACAGAATCCGATGCGTGGGAGCGCATTTCAGGACATCTGAATTTTTTGCTACTTTTGTATAGCTAGCATCGTCGTGTTGGAGCGTTTGGTCAGGTAATTGTCAGGTAATCCTCCAACTGCCATATCTGCCCTATAAGACCTATCTAGGACTCAAAAACACTTTTGGTGATGTGTTCGTGTGTGTATTAACAGAATCCGATGCGTGGGAGCGCATTTCAGGACATCTGAATTTTTTGCTACTTTTGTATAGCTAGCATCGTCGTGTTGGAGCGTTTGGTCAGGTAATCCTCCAACTGCCATATCTGCCCTATAAGACCTATCTAGGACTCAAAAACACTTTTGGTGATGTGTTCGTGTGTGTATTAACAGAATCCGATGCGTGGGAGCGCATTTCAGGACATCTGAATTTTTTGCTACTTTTGTATAGCTAGCATCGTCGTGTTGGAGCGTTTGGTCAGGTAATTGTCAGGTAATCCTCCAACTGCCATATCTGCCCTATTAGACCTATCTAGGACTTAAAAACACTTTTGGTGATGTGTTCGTGTGTGTATTAACAGAATCCGATGCGTGGGAGCGCATTTCAGGACATCTGAATTTTTTGCTACTTTTGTATAGCTAGCATCGTCGTGTTGGAGCGTTTGGTCAGGTAATCCTCCAACTGCCATATCTGCCCTATAAGACCTATCTAGGACTTAAAAACACTTTTGGTGATGTGTTCGTGTGTGTATTAACAGAATCCGATGCGTGGGAGCGCATTTCAGGACATCTGAATTTTTTGCTACTCTTGTATAGCTAGCATCGTCGTGTTGGAGCGTTTGGTCAGGTAATCCTCCAACTGCCATATCTGCCCTATAAGACCTATCTAGGACTCAAAAACACTTTTGGTGATGTGTTCGTGTGTGTATTAACAGAATCCGATGCGTGGGAGCGCATTTCAGGACATCTGAATTTTTTGCTACTTATGTATAGCTAGCATCGTCGTGTTGGAGCGTTTGGTCAGGTAATCCTCCAACTGCCATATCTGCCCTATAAGACCTATCTAGGACTTAAAAACACTTTTGGTGATGTGTTCGTGTGTGTATTAACAGAATCCGATGCGTGGGAGCGCATTTCAGGACATCTGAATTTTTTGCTACTTTTGTATAGCTAGCATCGTCGTGTTGGAGCGTTTGGTCAGGTAATCCTCCAACTGCCATATCTTCCCTATTAGACCTATCTAGGACTTAAAAACACTTTTGGTGATGTGTTCGTGTGTGTATTAACAGAATCCGATGCGTGGGAGCGCATTTCAGGACATCTGAATTTTTTGCTACTTTTGTATAGCTAGCATCGTCGTGTTGGAGCGTTTGGTCAGGTAATCCTCCAACTGCCATATCTTCCCTATTAGACCTATCTAGGACTTAAAAACATTTTTGGTGATGTGTTTGTGTGTGTATTAACAGAATCCGATGCGTGGGAGCGCATTTCAGGACATCTGAATTTTTTGCTACTTTTGTATAGCTAGCATCGTCGTGTTGGAGCGTTTGGTCAGGTAATCCTCCAACTGCCATATCTGCCCTATTAGACCTATCTAGGACTTAAAAACACTTTTGGTGATGTGTTCGTGTGTGTATTAACAGAATCCGATGCGTGGGAGCGCATTTCAGGACATCTGAATTTTTTGCTACTTTTGTATAGTTAGCATCGTCGTGTTGGAGCGTTTGGTCAGGTAATCCTCCAACTGCCATATCTGCCCTATAAGACCTATCTAGGACTCAAAAACACTTTTGGTGATGTGTTCGTGTGTGTATTAACAGAATCCGATGCGTGGGAGCGCATTTCAGGACATCTGAATTTTTTGCTACTTATGTATAGCTAGCATCGTCGTGTTGGAGCGTTTGGTCAGGTAATCCTCCAACTGCCATATCTGCCCTATAAGACCTATCTAGGACTTAAAAACACTTTTGGTGATGTGTTCGTGTGTGTATTAACAGAATCCGATGCGTGGGAGCGCATTTCAGGACATCTGAATTTTTTGCTACTTTTGTATAGCTAGCATCGTCGTGTTGGAGCGTTTGGTCAGGTAATCCTCCAACTGCCATATCTTCCCTATTAGACCTATCTAGGACTTAAAAACACTTTTGGTGATGTGTTCGTGTGTGTATTAACAGAATCCGATGCGTGGGAGCGCATTTCAGGACATCTGAATTTTTTGCTACTTTTGTATAGCTAGCATCGTCGTGTTGGAGCGTTTGGTCAGGTAATCCTCCAACTGCCATATCTTCCCTATTAGACCTATCTAGGACTTAAAAACACTTTTGGTGATGTGTTTGTGTGTGTATTAACAGAATCCGATGCGTGGGAGCGCATTTCAGGACATCTGAATTTTTTGCTACTTTTGTATAGCTAGCATCGACGTGTTGGAGCGTTTGGTCAGGTAATCCTCCAACTGCCATATCTGCCCTATTAGACCTATCTAGGACATAAAAACACTTTTGGTGATGTGTTCGTGTGTGTATTAACAGAATCCGATGCGTGGGAGCGCATTTCAGGACATCTGAATTTTTTGCTACTTTTGTATAGTTAGCATCGTCGTGTTGGAGCGTTTGGTCAGGTAATCCTCCAACTGCCATATCTGCCCTATAAGACCTATCTAGGACTCAAAAACACTTTTGGTGATGTGTTCGTGTGTGTATTAACAGAATCCGATGCGTGGGAGCGCATTTCAGGACATCTGAATTTTTTGCTACTTTTGTATAGCTAGCATCGTCGTGTTGGAGCGTTTGGTCAGGTAATCCTCCAACTGCCATATCTGCCCTATAAGACCTATCTAGGACTCAAAAACACTTTTAGTGATGTGTTCGTGTGTGTATTAACAGAATCCGATGCGTGGGAGCGCATTTCAGGACATCTGAATTTTTTGCTACTTTTGTATAGCTAGCATTGTCGTGTTGGAGCGTTTGGTCAGGTAATCTTCCAACTGCCATATCTTCCCTATTAGACCTATCTAGGACTTAAAAACACTTTTGGTGATGTGTTCGTGTGTGTATTAACAGAATCCGATGCGTGGGAGCGCATTTCAGGACATCTGAATTTTTTGCTACTTTTGTATAGCTAGCATCGTCGTGTTGGAGCGTTTGGTCAGGTAATTGTCAGGTAATCCTCCAACTGCCATATCTGCCCTATAAGACCTATCTAGGACTCAAAAACACTTTTGGTGATGTGTTCGTGTGTGTATTAACAGAATCCGATGCGTGGGAGCGCATTTCAGGACATCTGAATTTTTTGCTACTTTTGTATAGCTAGCATCGTCGTGTTGGAGCGTTTGGTCAGGTAATCCTCCAACTGCCATATCTGCCCTATAAGACCTATCTAGGACTCAAAAACACTTTTGGTGATGTGTTCGTGTGTGTATTAACAGAATCCGATGCGTGGGAGCGCATTTCAGGACATCTGAATTTTTTGCTACTTTTGTATAGCTAGCACCGTCGTGTTGGAGCGTTTGGTCAGGTAATCCTCCAACTGCCATATCTGCCCTATTAGACCTATCTAGGACTCAAAAACACTTTTGGTGATGTGTTCGTGTGTGTATTAACAGAATCCGATGCGTGGGAGCGCATTTCAGGACATCTGAATTTTTTGCTACTTTTGTATAGCTAGCATCGTCGTGTTGGAGCGTTTGGTCAGGTAATTGTCAGGTAATCCTCCAACTGCCATATCTTCCCTATTAGACCTATCTAGGACTTAAAAACACTTTTGGTGATGTGTTCGTGTGTGTATTAACAGAATCCGATGCGTGGGAGCGCATTTCAGGACATCTGAATTTTTTGCTACTTTTGTATAGCTAGCATCATCGTGTTGGAGCGTTTGGTCAGGTAATCCTCCAACTGCCATATCTGCCCTATTAGACCTATCTAGGACTCAAAAACACTTTTGGTGATGTGTTCGTGTGTGTATTAACAGAATCCGATGCGTGGGAGCGCATTTCAGGACATCTGAATTTTTTGCTACTTTTGTATAGCTAGCATCGTCGTGTTGGAGCGTTTGGTCAGGTAATCTTCCAACTGCCATATCTTCCCTATTAGACCTATCTAGGACTTAAAAACACTTTTGGTGATGTGTTCGTGTGTGTATTAACAGAATCCGATGCGTGGGAGCGCATTTCGGGACATCTGAATTTTTTGCTACTTTTGTATAGCTAGCATCGTCGTGTTGGAGCGTTTGGTCAGGTAATTGTCAGGTAATCCTCCAACTGCCATATCTGCCCTATTAGACCTATCTAGGACTTAAAAACACTTTTGGTGATGTGTTCGTGTGTGTATTAACAGAATCCGATGCGTGGGAGCGCATTTCAGGACATCTGAATTTTTTGCTACTTTTGTATAGCTAGCATCGTCGTGTTGGAGCGTTTGGTCAGGTAATCCTCCAACTGCCATATCTGCCCTATTAGACCTATCTAGGACTTAAAAACACTTTTGGTGATGTGTTCGTGTGTGTATTAACAGAATCCGATGCGTGGGAGCGCATTTCAGGACATCTGAATTTTTTGCTACTTTTGTATAGCTAGCATCGTCGTGTTGGAGCGTTTGGTCAGGTAATCTTCCAACTGCCATATCTGCCCTATAAGACCTATCTAGGACTCAAAAACACTTTTGGTGATGTGTTCGTGTGTGTATTAACAGAATCCGATGCGTGGGTGCGCATTTCAGGACATCTGAATTTTTTGCTACTTTTGTATAGCTAGCATCGTCGTGTTGGAGCGTTTGGTCAGGTAATCTTCCAACTGCCATATCTTCCCTATTAGACCTATCTAGAACTCAAAAACACCTTTGGTGATGTGTTCGTGTGTGTATTAACAGAATCCGATGCGTGGGAGCGCATTTCAGGACATCTGAATTTTTTGCTACTTTTGTATAGCTAGCATCGTCGTGTTGGAGCGTTTGGTCAGGTAATCCTCCAACTGCCATATCTGCCCTATAAGACCTATCTAGGACTTAAAAACACTTTTGGTGATGTGTTCGTGTGTGTATTAACAGAATCCGATGCGTGGGAGCGCATTTCAGGACATCTGAATTTTTTGCTACTTTTGTATAGCTAGCATCGTCGTGTTGGAGCGTTTGGTCAGGTAATCCTCCAACTGCCATATCTGCCCTATTAGACCTATCTAGGACTTAAAAACACTTTTGGTGATGTGTTCGTGTGTGTATTAACAGAATCCGATGCGTGGGAGCGCATTTCAGGACATCTGAATTTTTTGCTACTTTTGTATAGCTAGCATCGTCGTGTTGGAGCGTTTGGTCAGGTAATTGTCAGGTAATCCTCCAACTGCCATATCTGCCCTATTAGACCTATCTAGGACTTAAAAACACTTTTGGTGATGTGTTCGTGTGTGTATTAACAGAATCCGATGCGTGGGAGCGCATTTCAGGACATCTGAATTTTTTGCTACTTTTGTATAGCTAGCATCGTCGTGTTGGAGCGTTTGGTCAGGTAATTGTCAGGTAATCCTCCAACTGCCATATCTTCCCTATTAGACCTATCTAGGACTTAAAAACACTTTTGGTGATGTGTTCGTGTGTGTATTAACAGAATCCGATGCGTGGGAGCGCATTTCAGGACATCTGAATTTTTTGCTACTTTTGTATAGCTAGCATCGTCGTGTTGGAGCGTTTGGTCAGGTAATTGTCAGGTAATCCTCCAACTGCCATATCTGCCCTATAAGACCTATCTAGGACTCAAAAACACTTTTGGTGATGTGTTCGTGTGTGTATTAACAGAATCCGATGCGTGGGAGCGCATTTCAGGACATCTGAATTTTTTGCTACTTTTGTATAGCTAGCATCGTCGTGTTGGAGCGTTTGGTCAGGTAATTGTCAGGTAATCCTCCAACTGCCATATCTGCCCTATTAGACCTATCTAGGACTTAAAAACACTTTTGGTGATGTGTTCGTGTGTGTATTAACAGAATCCGATGCGTGGGAGCGCATTTCAGGACATCTGAATTTTTTGCTACTTTTGTATAGCATCGTCGTGTTGGAGCGTTTGGTCAGGTAATTGTCAGGTAATCCTCCAACTGCCATATCTTCCCTATTAGACCTATCTAGGACTTAAAAACACTTTTGGTGATGTGTTCGTGTGTGTATTAACAGAATCCGATGCGTGGGAGCGCATTTCAGGACATCTGAATTTTTTGCTACTTTTGTATAGCTAGCATCGTCGTGTTGGAGCGTTTGGTCAGGTAATCCTCCAACTGCCATATCTGCCCTATAAGACCTATCTAGGACTCAAAAACACTTTTGGTGATGTGTTCGTGTGTGTATTAACAGAATCCGATGCGTGGGAGCGCATTTCAGGACATCTGAATTTTTTGCTACTTTTGTATAGCTAGCATCGTCGTGTTGGAGCGTTTGGTCAGGTAATTGTCAGGTAATCCTCCAACTGCCATATCTGCCCTATTAGACCTATCTAGGACTTAAAAACACTTTTGGTGATGTGTTCGTGTGTGTATTAACAGAATCCGATGCGTGGGAGCGCATTTCAGGACATCTGAATTTTTTGCTACTTTTGTATAGCATCGTCGTGTTGGAGCGTTTGGTCAGGTAATTGTCAGGTAATCCTCCAACTGCCATATCTTCCCTATTAGACCTATCTAGGACTTAAAAACACTTTTGGTGATGTGTTCGTGTGTGTATTAACAGAATCCGATGCGTGGGAGCGCATTTCAGGACATCTGAATTTTTTGCTACTTTTGTATAGCTAGCATCGTCGTGTTGGAGCGTTTGGTCAGGTAATCCTCCAACTGCCATATCTGCCCTATAAGACCTATCTAGGACTCAAAAACACTTTTGGTGATGTGTTCGTGTGTGTATTAACAGAATCCGATGCGTGGGAGCGCATTTCAGGACATCTGAATTTTTTGCTACTTTTGTATAGCTAGCATCGTCGTGTTGGAGCGTTTGGTCAGGTAATTGTCAGGTAATCCTCCAACTGCCATATCTGCCCTATAAGACCTATCTAGGACTTAAAAACACTTTTGGTGATGTGTTCGTGTGTGTATTAACAGAATCCGATGCGTGGGAGCGCATTTCAGGACATCTGAATTTTTTGCTACTTTTGTATAGCTAGCATCGTCGTGTTGGAGCGTTTGGTCAGGTAATCTTCCAACTGCCATATCTTCCCTATTAGACCTATCTAGGACTTAAAAACACTTTTGGTGATGTGTTCGTGTGTGTATTAACAGAATCCGATGCGTGGGAGCGCATTTCAGGACATCTGAATTTTTTGCTACTTTTGTATAGCTAGCATCGTCGTGTTGGAGCGTTTGGTCAGGTAATCCTCCAACTGCCATATCTGCCCTATAAGACCTATCTAGGACTCAAAAACACTTTTGGTGATGTGTTCGTGTGTGTATTAACAGAATCCGATGCGTGGGAGCGCATTTCAGGACATCTGAATTTTTTGCTACTTTTGTATAGCTAGCATCGTCGTGTTGGAGCGTTTGGTCAGGTAATTGTCAGGTAATCCTCCAACTGCCATATCTGCCCTATAAGACCTATCTAGGACTTAAAAACACTTTTGGTGATGTGTTCGTGTGTGTATTAACAGAATCCGATGCGTGGGAGCGCATTTCAGGACATCTGAATTTTTTGCTACTTTTGTATAGCTAGCATCGTCGTGTTGGAGCGTTTGGTCAGGTAATCCTCCAACTGCCATATCTGCCCTATAAGACCTATCTAGGACTCAAAAACACTTTTGGTGATGTGTTCGTGTGTGTATTAACAGAATCCGATGCGTGGGAGCGCATTTCAGGACATCTGAATTTTTTGCTACTTTTGTATAGCTAGCATCGTCGTGTTGGAGCGTTTGGTCAGGTAATCCTCCAACTGCCATATCTTCCCTATTAGACCTATCTAGGACTTAAAAACACTTTTGGTGATGTGTTCGTGTGTGTATTAACAGAATCCGATGCGTGGGAGCGCATTTCAGGACATCTGAATTTTTTGCTACTTTTGTATAGCTAGCATCGTCGTGTTGGAGCGTTTGGTCAGGTAATCCTCCAACTGCCATATCTGCCCTATAAGACCTATCTAGGACTCAAAAACACTTTTGGTGATGTGTTCGTGTGTGTATTAACAGAATCCGATGCGTGGGAGCGCATTTCAGGACATCTGAATTTTTTGCTACTTTTGTATAGCTAGCATCGTCGTGTTGGAGCGTTTGGTCAGGTAATTGTCAGGTAATCCTCCAACTGCCATATCTGCCCTATAAGACCTATCTAGGACTCAAAAACACTTTTGGTGATGTGTTCGTGTGTGTATTAACAGAATCCGATGCGTGGGAGCGCATTTCAGGACATCTGAATTTTTTGCTACTTTTGTATAGCTAGCATCGTCGTGTTGGAGCGTTTGGTCAGGTAATTGTCAGGTAATCCTCCAACTGCCATATCTGCCCTATAAGACCTATCTAGGACTTAAAAACACTTTTGGTGATGTGTTCGTGTGTGTATTAACAGAATCCGATGCGTGGGAGCGCATTTCAGGACATCTGAATTTTTTGCTACTTTTGTATAGCTAGCATCGTCGTGTTGGAGCGTTTGGTCAGGTAATTGTCAGGTAATCCTCCAACTGCCATATCTGCCCTATAAGACCTATCTAGGACTTAAAAACACTTTTGGTGATGTGTTCGTGTGTGTATTAACAGAATCCGATGCGTGGGAGCGCATTTCAGGACATCTGAATTTTTTGCTACTTTTGTATAGCTAGCATCGTCGTGTTGGAGCGTTTGGTCAGGTAATTGTCAGGTAATCCTCCAACTGCCATATCTTCCCTATTAGACCTATCTAGGACTTAAAAACACTTTTGGTGATGTGTTCGTGTGTGTATTAACAGAATCCGATGCGTGGGAGCGCATTTCAGGACATCTGAATTTTTTGCTACTTTTGTATAGCTAGCATCGTCGTGTTGGAGCGTTTGGTCAGGTAATCCTCCAACTGCCATATCTTCCCTATTAGACCTATCTAGGACTTAAAAACACTTTTGGTGATGTGTTCGTGTGTGTATTAACAGAATCCGATGCGTGGGAGCGCATTTCAGGACATCTGAATTTTTTGCTACTTTTGTATAGCTAGCATCGTCGTGTTGGAGCGTTTGGTCAGGTAATCCTCCAACTGCCATATCTGCCCTATAAGACCTATCTAGGACTCAAAAACACTTTTGGTGATGTGTTCGTGTGTGTATTAACAGAATCCGATGCGTGGGAGCGCATTTCAGGACATCTGAATTTTTTGCTACTTTTGTATAGCTAGCATCGTCGTGTTGGAGCGTTTGGTCAGGTAATTGTCAGGTAATCCTCCAACTGCCATATCTGCCCTATAAGACCTATCTAGGACTCAAAAACACTTTTGGTGATGTGTTCGTGTGTGTATTAACAGAATCCGATGCGTGGGAGCGCATTTCAGGACATCTGAATTTTTTGCTACTTTTGTATAGCTAGCATCGTCGTGTTGGAGCGTTTGGTCAGGTAATTGTCAGGTAATCCTCCAACTGCCATATCTGCCCTATAAGACCTATCTAGGACTTAAAAACACTTTTGGTGATGTGTTCGTGTGTGTATTAACAGAATCCGATGCGTGGGAGCGCATTTCAGGACATCTGAATTTTTTGCTACTTTTGTATAGCTAGCATCGTCGTGTTGGAGCGTTTGGTCAGGTAATTGTCAGGTAATCCTCCAACTGCCATATCTTCCCTATTAGACCTATCTAGGACTTAAAAACACTTTTGGTGATGTGTTCGTGTGTGTATTAACAGAATCCGATGCGTGGGAGCGCATTTCAGGACATCTGAATTTTTTGCTACTTTTGTATAGCTAGCATCGTCGTGTTGGAGCGTTTGGTCAGGTAATCCTCCAACTGCCATATCTGCCCTATAAGACCTATCTAGGACTCAAAAACACTTTTGGTGATGTGTTCGTGTGTGTATTAACAGAATGCGATGCGTGGGAGCGCATTTCAGGACATCTGAATTTTTTGCTACTTTTGTATAGCTAGCATCGTCGTGTTGGAGCGTTTGGTCAGGTAATCCTCCAACTGCCATATCTGCCCTATAAGACCTATCTAGGACTCAAAAACACTTTTGGTGATGTGTTCGTGTGTGTATTAACAGAATCCGATGCGTGGGAGCGCATTTCAGGACATCTGAATTTTTTGCTACTTTTGTATAGCTAGCATCGTCGTGTTGGAGCGATTGGTCAGGTAATTGTCAGGTAATCCTCCAACTGCCATATCTGCCCTATAAGACCTATCTAGGACTTAAAAACACTTTTGGTGATGTGTTCGTGTGTGTATTAACAGAATCCGATGCGTGGGAGCGCATTTCAGGACATCTGAATTTTTTGCTACTTTTGTATAGCTAGCATCGTCGTGTTGGAGCGTTTGGTCAGGTAATCCTCCAACTGCCATATCTGCCCTATAAGACCTATCTAGGACTCAAAAACACTTTTGGTGATGTGTTCGTGTGTGTATTAACAGAATCCGATGCGTGGGAGCGCATTTCAGGACATCTGAATTTTTTGCTACTTTTGTATAGCTAGCATCGTCGTGTTGGAGCGTTTGGTCAGGTAATCCTCCAACTGCCATATCTTCCCTATTAGACCTATCTAGGACTTAAAAACACTTTTGGTGATGTGTTCGTGTGTGTATTAACAGAATCCGATGCGTGGGAGCGCATTTCAGGACATCTGAATTTTTTGCTACTTTTGTATAGCTAGCATCGTCGTGTTGGAGCGTTTGGTCAGGTAATCCTCCAACTGCCATATCTGCCCTATAAGACCTATCTAGGACTCAAAAACACTTTTGGTGATGTGTTCGTGTGTGTATTAACAGAATCCGATGCGTGGGAGCGCATTTCAGGACATCTGAATTTTTTGCTACTTTTGTATAGCTAGCATCGTCGTGTTGGAGCGATTGGTCAGGTAATTGTCAGGTAATCCTCCAACTGCCATATCTGCCCTATAAGACCTATCTAGGACTTAAAAACACTTTTGGTGATGTGTTCGTGTGTGTATTAACAGAATCCGATGCGTGGGAGCGCATTTCAGGACATCTGAATTTTTTGCTACTTTTGTATAGCTAGCATCGTCGTGTTGGAGCGATTGGTCAGGTAATTGTCAGGTAATCCTCCAACTGCCATATCTGCCCTATAAGACCTATCTAGGACTCAAAAACACTTTTGGTGATGTGTTCGTGTGTGTATTAGCAGAATCCGATGCGTGGGAGCGGATTTCAGGACATCTGAATTTTTTGCTACTTTTGTATAGCTAGCATCGTCGTGTTGGAGCGTTTGGTCAGGTAATCCTCCAACTGCCATATCTGCCCTATAAGACCTATCTAGGACTCAAAAACACTTTTGGTGATGTGTTCGTGTGTGTATTAACAGAATCCGATGCGTGGGAGCGCATTTCAGGACATCTGAATTTTTTGCTACTTTTGTATAGCTAGCATCGTCGTGTTGGAGCGTTTGGTCAGGTAATCCTCCAACTGCCATATCTTCCCTATTAGAGCTATCTAGGACTTAAAAACACTTTTGGTGATGTGTTCGTGTGTGTATTAACAGAATCCGATGCGTGGGAGCGCATTTCAGGACATCTGAATTTTTTGCTACTTTTGTATAGCTAGCATCGTCGTGTTGGAGCGTTTGGTCAGGTAATCCTCCAACTGCCATATCTGCCCTATAAGACCTATCTAGGACTCAAAAACACTTTTGGTGATGTGTTCGTGTGTGTATTTACAGAATCCGATGCGTGGGAGCGCATTTCAGGACATCTGAATTTTTTGCTACTTTTGTATAGCTAGCATCGTCGTGTTGGAGCGATTGGTCAGGTAATTGTCAGGTAATCCTCCAACTGCCATATCTGCCCTATAAGACCTATCTAGGACTTAAAAACACTTTTGGTGATGTGTTCGTGTGTGTATTAACAGAATCCGATGCGTGGGAGCGCATTTCAGGACATCTGAATTTTTTGCTACTTTTGTATAGCTAGCATCGTCGTGTTGGAGCGATTGGTCAGGTAATTGTCAGGTAATCCTCCAACTGCCATATCTGCCCTATAAGACCTATCTAGGACTCAAAAACACTTTTGGTGATGTGTTCGTGTGTGTATTAGCAGAATCCGATGCGTGGGAGCGCATTTCAGGACATCTGAATTTTTTGCTACTTTTGTATAGCTAGCATCGTCGTGTTGGAGCGTTTGGTCAGGTAATTGTCAGGTAATCCTCCAACTGCCATATCTTCCCTATTAGACCTATCTAGGACTTAAAAACACTTTTGGTGATGTGTTCGTGTGTGTATTAACAGAATCCGATGCGTGGGAGCGCATTTCAGGACATCTGAATTTTTTGCTACTTTTGTATAGCTAGCATCGTCGTATTTGAGCGTTTGGTCAGGTAATCCTCCAACTGCCATATCTGCCCTATAAGACCTATCTAGGACTCAAAAACACTTTTGGTGATGTGTTCGTGTGTGTATTAACAGAATCCGATGCGTGGGAGCGCATTTCAGGACATCTGAATTTTTTGCTACTTTTGTATAGCTAGCATCGTCGTGTTGGAGCGTTTGGTCAGGTAATCCTCCAACTGCCATATCTTCCCTATTAGACCTATCTAGGACTCAAAAACACTTTTGGTGATGTGTTCGTGTGTGTATTAACAGAATCCGATGCGTGGGAGCGCATTTCAGGACATCTGAATTTTTTGCTACTTTTGTATAGCTAGCATCGTCGTGCTGGAGCGTTTGGTCAGGTAATCTTCCAACTGCCATATCTTCCCTATTAGACCTATCTAGGACTTAAAAACACTTTTGGTGATGTGTTCGTGTGTGTATTAACAGAATCCGATGCGTGGGAGCGCATTTCAGGACATCTGAATTTTTTGCTACTTTTGTATAGCTAGCATCGTCGTGTTGGAGCGTTTGGTCAGGTAATTGTCAGGTAATCCTCCAACTGCCATATCTTCCCTATTAGACCTATCTAGGACTTAAAAACACTTTTGGTGATGTGTTCGTGTGTGTATTAACAGAATCCGATGCGTGGGAGCGCATTTCAGGACATCTGAATTTTTTGCTACTTTTGTATAGCTAGCATCGTCGTGTTGGAGCGTTTGGTCAGGTAATCTTCCAACTGCCATATCTTCCCTATTAGACCTATCTAGGACTTAAAAACACTTTTGGTGATGTGTTCGTGTGTGTATTAACAGAATCCGATGCGTGGGAGCGCATTTCAGGACATCTGAATTTTTTGCTACTTTTGTATAGCTAGCATCGTCGTGTTGGAGCGTTTGGTCAGGTAATCCTCCAACTGCCATATCTGCCCTATAAGACCTATCTAGGACTCAAAAACACTTTTGGTGATGTGTTCGTGTGTGTATTAACAGAATCCGATGCGTGGGAGCGCATTTCAGGACATCTGAATTTTTTGCTACTTTTGTATAGCTAGCATCGTCGTGTTGGAGCGTTTGGTCAGGTAATCTTCCAACTGCCATATCTGCCCTATAAGACCTATCTAGGACTCAAAAACACTTTTGGTGATGTGTTCGTGTGTGTATTAACAGAATCCGATGCGTGGGAGCGCATTTCAGGACATCTGAATTTTTTGCTACTTTTGTATAGCTAGCATCGTCGTGTTGGAGCGTTTGGTCAGGTAATCCTCCAACTGCCATATCTGCCCTATAAGACCTATCTAGGACTTAAAAACACTTTTGGTGATGTGTTCGTGTGTGTATTAACAGAATCCGATGCGTGGGAGCGCATTTCAGGACATCTGAATTTTTTGCTACTTTTGTATAGCTAGCATCGTCGTGTTGGAGCGTTTGGTCAGGTAATCTTCCAACTGCCATATCTTCCCTATTAGACCTATCTAGGACTTAAAAACACTTTTGGTGATGTGTTCGTGTGTGTATTAACAGAATCCGATGCGTGGGAGCGCATTTCAGGACATCTGAATTTTTTGCTACTTTTGTATAGCTAGCATCGTCGTGTTGGAGCGTTTGGTCAGGTAATTGTCAGGTAATCCTCCAACTGCCATATCTGCCCTATTAGACCTATCTAGGACTTAAAAACACTTTTGGTGATGTGTTCGTGTGTGTATTAACAGAATCCGATGCGTGGGAGCGCATTTCAGGACATCTGAATTTTTTGCTACTTTTGTATAGCTAGCATCGTCGTGTTGGAGCGTTTGGTCAGGTAATCTTCCAACTGCCATATCTTCCCTATTAGACCTATCTAGGACTTAAAAACACTTTTGGTGATGTGTTCGTGTGTGTATTAACAGAATCCGATGCGTGGGAGCGCATTTCAGGACATCTGAATTTTTTGCTACTTTTGTATAGCTAGCATCGTCGTGTTGGAGCGTTTGGTCAGATGATCCTCCAACTGCCATATCTGCCCTATAAGACCTATCTAGGACTCAAAAACACTTTTGGTGATGTGTTCGTGTGTGTATTAACAGAATCCGATGCGTGGGAGCGCATTTCAGGACATCTGAATTTTTTGCTACTTTTGTATAGCTAGCATCGTCGTGTTGGAGCGTTTGGTCAGGTAATCTTCCAACTGCCATATCTGCCCTATAAGACCTATCTAGGACTCAAAAACACTTTTGGTGATGTGTTCGTGTGTGTATTAACAGAATCCGATGCGTGGGAGCGCATTTCAGGACATCTGAATTTTTTGCTACTTTTGTATAGCTAGCATCGTCGTGTTGGAGCGTTTGGTCAGGTAATCCTCCAACTGCCATATCTGCCCTATAAGACCTATCTAGGACTTAAAAACACTTTTGGTGATGTGTTCGTGTGTGTATTAACAGAATCCGATGCGTGGGAGCGCATTTCAGGACATCTGAATTTTTTGCTACTTTTGTATAGCTAGCATCGTCGTGTTGGAGCGTTTGGTCAGGTAATCTTCCAACTGCCATATCTTCCCTATTAGACCTATCTAGGACTTAAAAACACTTTTGGTGATGTGTTCGTGTGTGTATTAACAGAATCCGATGCGTGGGAGCGCATTTCAGGACATCTGAATTTTTTGCTACTTTTGTATAGCTAGCATCGTCGTGTTGGAGCGTTTGGTCAGGTAATTGTCAGGTAATCCTCCAACTGCCATATCTGCCCTATAAGACCTATCTAGGACTCAAAAACACTTTTGGTGATGTGTTCGTGTGTGTATTAACAGAATCCGATGCGTGGGAGCGCATTTCAGGACATCTGAATTTTTTGCTACTTTTGTATAGCTAGCATCGTCGTGTTGGAGCGTTTGGTCAGGTAATTGTCAGGTAATCTTCCAACTGCCATATCTTCCCTATTAGACCTATCTAGGACTTAAAAACACTTTTGGTGATGTGTTCGTGTGTGTATTAACAGAATCCGATGCGTGGGAGCGCATTTCAGGACATCTGAATTTTTTGCTACTTTTGTATAGCTAGCATCGTCGTGTTGGAGCGTTTGGTCAGGTAATCTTCCAACTGCCATATCTGCCCTATTAGACCTATCTAGGACTTAAAAACACTTTTGGTGATGTGTTCGTGTGGGTATTAACAGAATCCGATGCGTGGGAGCGCATTTCAGGACATCTGAATTTTTTGCTACTTTTGTATAGCTAGCATCGTCGTGTTGGAGCGTTTGGTCAGGTAATTGTCAGGTAATCCTCCAACTGCCATATCTGCCCTATAAGACCTATCTAGGACTCAAAAACACTTTTGGTGATGTGTTCGTGTGTGTATTAACAGAATCCGATGCGTGGGAGCGCATTTCAGGACATCTGAATTTTTTGCTACTTTTGTATAGCTAGCATCGTCGTGTTGGAGCGTTTGGTCAAGTAATCCTCCAACTGCCATATCTGCCCTATAAGACCTATCTAGGACTCAAAAACACTTTTGGTGATGTGTTCGTGTGTGTATTAACAGAATCCGATGCGTGGGAGCGCATTTCAGGACATCTGAATTTTTTGCTACTTTTGTATAGCTAGCATCGTCGTGTTGGAGCGTTTGGTCAGGTAATTGTCAGGTAATCCTCCAACTGCCATATCTGCCCTATTAGACCTATCTAGGACTTAAAAACACTTTTGGTGATGTGTTCGTGTGTGTATTAACAGAATCCGATGCGTGGGAGCGCATTTCAGGACATCTGAATTTTTTGCTACTTTTGTATAGCTAGCATCGTCGTGTTGGAGCGTTTGGTCAGGTAATCCTCCAACTGCCATATCTGCCCTATCAGGACATCTGAATTTTTTGCTACTTTTGTATAGCTAGAATCGTCGTGTTGGAGCGTTTGGTCAGGTAATCTTCCAACTGCCATATCTTCCCTATTAGACCTATCTAGGACTTAAAAACACTTTTGGTGATGTGTTCGTGTGTGTATTAACAGAATCCGATGCGTGGGAGCGCATTTCAGGACATCTGAATTTTTTGCTACTTTTGTATAGCTAGCATCGTCGTGTTGGAGCGTTTGGTCAGGTAATTGTCAGGTAATCCTCCAACTGCCATATCTGCCCTATAAGACCTATCTAGGACTCAAAAACACTTTTGGTGATGTGTTCGTGTGTGTATTAACAGAATCCGATGCGTGGGAGCGCATTTCAGGACATCTGAATTTTTTGCTACTTTTGTATAGCTAGCATCGTCGTGTTGGAGCGTTTGGTCAGGTAATCTTCCAACTGCCATATCTTCCCTATTAGACCTATCTAGGACTTAAAAGCACTTTTGGTGATGTGTTCGTGTGTGTATTAACAGAATCCGATGCGTGGGAGCGCATTTCAGGACATCTGAATTTTTTGCTACTTTTGTATAGCTAGCATCGTCGTGTTGGAGCGTTTGGTCAGGTAATCTTCCAACTGCCATATCTGCCCTATTAGACCTATCTAGGACTTAAAAACACTTTTGGTGATGTGTTCGTGTGGGTATTAACAGAATCCGATGCGTGGGAGCGCATTTCAGGACATCTGAATTTTTTGCTACTTTTGTATAGCTAGCATCGTCGTGTTGGAGCGTTTGGTCAGGTAATCTTCCAACTGCCATATCTTCCCTATTAGACCTATCTAGGACTTAAAAACACTTTTGGTGATGTGTTCGTGTGTGTATTAACAGAATCCGATGCGTGGGAGCGCATTTCAGGACATCTGAATTTTTTGCTACTTTTGTATAGCTAGCATCGTCGTGTTGGAGCGTTTGGTCAGGTAATCCTCCAACTGCCATATCTGCCCTATTAGACCTATCTAGGACTTAAAAACACTTTTGGTGATGTGTTCGTGTGTGTATTAACAGAATCCGATGCGTGGGAGCGCATTTCAGGACATCTGAATTTTTTGCTACTTTTGTATAGCTAGCATCGTCGTGTTGGAGCGTTTGGTCAGGTAATCTTCCAACTGCCATATCTTCCCTATTAGACCTATCTAGGACTTAAAAACACTTTTGGTGATGTGTTCGTGTGTGTATTAACAGAATCCGATGCGTGGGAGCGCATTTCAGGACATCTGAATTTTTTGCTACTTTTGTATAGCTAGCATCGTCGTGTTGGAGCGTTTGGTCAGGTAATCCTCCAACTGCCATATCTGCCCTATAAGACCTATCTAGGACTCAAAAACACTTTTGGTGATGTGTTCGTGTGTGTATTAACAGAATCCGATGCGTGGGAGCGCATTTCAGGACATCTGAATTTTTTGCTACTTTTGTATAGCTAGCATCGTCGTGTTGGAGCGTTTGGTCAGGTAATTGTCAGGTAATCCTCCAACTGCCATATCTGCCCTATTAGACCTATCTAGGACTTAAAAACACTTTTGGTGATGTGTTCGTGTGTGTATTAACAGAATCCGATGCGTGGGAGCGCATTTCAGGACATCTGAATTTTTTGCTACTTTTGTATAGCTAGCATCGTCGTGTTGGAGCGTTTGGTCAGGTAATCCTCCAACTGCCATATCTGCCCTATAAGACCTATCTAGGACTTAAAAACACTTTTGGTGATGTGTTCGTGTGTGTGTATTAACAGAATCCGATGCGTGGGAGCGCATTTCAGGACATCTGAATTTTTTGCTACTTTTGTATAGCTAGCATCGTCGTGTTGGAGCGTTTGGTCAGGTAATTGTCAGGTAATCCTCCAACTGCCATATCTGCCCTATAAGACCTATCTAGGACTTAAAAACACTTTTGGTGATGTGTTCGTGTGTGTATTAACAGAATCCGATGCGTGGGAGCGCATTTCAGGACATCTGAATTGTTTGCTACTTTTGTATAGCTAGCATCGTCGTGTTGGAGCGTTTGGTCAGGTAATCCTCCAACTGCCATATCTGCCCTATAAGACCTATCTAGGACTTAAAAACACTTTTGGTGATGTGTTCGTGTGTGTATTAACAGAATCCGATGCGTGGGAGCGCATTTCAGGACATCTGAATTTTTTGCTACTTTTGTATAGCTAGCATCGTCGTGTTGGAGCGTTTGGTCAGGTAATCCTCCAACTGCCATATCTGCCCTATAAGACCTATCTAGGACTCAAAAACACTTTTGGTGATGTGTTCGTGTGTGTATTAACAGAATCCGATGCGTGGGAGCGCATTTCAGGACATCTGAATTTTTTGCTACTTTTGTATAGCTAGCATCGTCGTGTTGGAGCGTCAGGTAATTGTCAGGTAATCCTCCAACTGCCATATCTGCCCTATAAGACCTATCTAGGACTCAAAAACACTTTTGGTGATGTGTTCGTGTGTGTATTAACAGAATCCGATGCGTGGGAGCGCATTTCAGGACATCTGAATTTTTTGCTACTTTTGTATAGCTAGCATCGTCGTGTTGGAGCGTTTGGTCAGGTAATCTTCCAACTGCCATATCTGCCCTATTAGACCTATCTAGGACTTAAAAACACTTTTGGTGATGTGTTCGTGTGTGTATTAACAGAATCCGATGCGTGGGAGCGCATTTCAGGACATCTGAATTTTTTGCTACTTTTGTATAGCTAGCATCGTCGTGTTGGAGCGTTTGGTCAGGTAATCTTCCAACTGCCATATCTTCCCTATTAGACCTATCTAGGACTTAAAAACACTTTTGGTGATGTGTTCGTGTGTGTATTAACAGAATCCGATGCGTGGGAGCGCATTTCAGGACATCTGAATTTTTTGCTACTTTTGTATAGCTAGCATCGTCGTGTTGGAGCGTTTGGTCAGGTAATTGTCAGGTAATCCTCCAACTGCCATATCTGCCCTATAAGACCTATCTAGGACTCAAAAACACTTTTGGTGATGTGTTCGTGTGTGTATTAACAGAATCCGATGCGTGGGAGCGCATTTCAGGACATCTGAATTTTTTGCTACTTTTGTATAGCTAGCATCGTCGTGTTGGAGCGTTTGGTCAGGTAATCCTCCAACTGCCATATCTGCCCTATAAGACCTATCTAGGACTTAAAAACACTTTTGGTGATGTGTTCGTGTGTGTATTAACAGAATCCGATGCGTGGGAGCGCATTTCAGGACATCTGAATTTTTTGCTACTTTTGTATAGCTAGCATCGTCGTGTTGGAGCGTTTGGTCAGGTAATCCTCCAACTGCCATATCTTCCCTATTAGACCTATCTAGGACTTAAAAACACTTTTGGTGATGTGTTCGTGTGTGTATTAACAGAATCCGATGCGTGGGAGCGCATTTCAGGACATCTGAATTTTTTGCTACTTTTGTATAGCTAGCATCGTCGTGTTGGAGCGTTTGGTCAGGTAATCCTCAAACTGCCATATCTTCCCTATTAGACCTATCTAGGACTTAAAAACACTTTTGGTGATGTGTTTGTGTGTGTATTAACAGAATCCGATGCGTGGGAGCGCATTTCAGGACATCTGAATTTTTTGCTACTTTTGTATAGCTAGCATCGTCGTGTTGGAGCGTTTGGTCAGGTAATCCTCCAACTGCCATATCTGCCCTATTAGACCTATCTAGGACTTAAAAACACTTTTGGTGATGTGTTCGTGTGTGTATTAACAGAATCCGATGCGTGGGAGCGCATTTCAGGACATCTGAATTTTTTGCTACTTTTGTATAGCTAGCATCGTCGTGTTGGAGCGTTTGGTCAGGTAATCCTCCAACTGCCATATCTGCCCTATAAGACCTATCTAGGACTCAAAAACACTTTTGGTGATGTGTTCGTGTGTGTATTAACAGAATCCGATGCGTGGGAGCGCATTTCAGGACATCTGAATTTTTTGCTACTTTTGTATAGCTAGCATTGTCGTGTTGGAGCGTTTGGTCAGGTAATCTTCCAACTGCCATATCTTCCCTATTAGACCTATCTAGGACTTAAAAACACTTTTGGTGATGTGTTCGTGTGTGTATTAACAGAATCCGATGCGTGGGAGCGCATTTCAGGACATCTGAATTTTTTGCTACTTTTGTATAGCTAGCATCGTCGTGTTGGAGCGTTTGGTCAGGTAATCCTCCAACTGCCATATCTGCCCTATTAGACCTATCTAGGACTTAAAAACACTTTTGGTGATGTGTTCGTGTGTGTATTAACAGAATCCGATGCGTGGGAGCGCATTTCAGGACATCTGAATTTTTTGCTACTTTTGTATAGCTAGCATCGTCGTGTTGGAGCGTTTGGTCAGGTAATTGTCAGGTAATCCTCCAACTGCCATATCTGCCCTATAAGACCTATCTAGGACTCAAAAACACTTTTGGTGATGTGTTCGTGTGTGTATTAACAGAATCCGATGCGTGGGAGCGCATTTCAGGACATCTGAATTTTTTGCTACTTTTGTATAGCTAGCATCGTCGTGTTGGAGCGTTTGGTCAGGTAATCCTCCAACTGCCATATCTGCCCTATAAGACCTATCTAGGACTCAAAAACACTTTTGGTGATGTGTTCGTGTGTGTATTAACAGAATCCGATGCGTGGGAGCGCATTTCAGGACATCTGAATTTTTTGCTACTTTTGTATAGCTAGCATCGTCGTGTTGGAGCGTTTGGTCAGGTAATCTTCCAACTGCCATATCTTCCCTATTAGACCTATCTAGGACTTAAAAACACTTTTGGTGATGTGTTCGTGTGTGTATTAACAGAATCCGATGCGTGGGAGCGCATTTCAGGACATCTGAATTTTTGCTACTTTTGTATAGCTAGCATCGTCGTGTTGGAGCGTTTGGTCAGGTAATCCTCCAACTGCCATATCTTCCCTATTAGACCTATCTAGGACTTAAAAACACTTTTGGTGATGTGTTCGTGTGTGTATTAACAGAATCCGATGCGTGGGAGCGCATTTCAGGACATCTGAATTTTTTGCTACTTTTGTATAGCTAGCATCGTCGTGTTGGAGCGTTTGGTCAGGTAATTGTCAGGGGTAATCCTTCAACTGCCATATCTGCCCTATTAGACCTATCTAGGACTTAAAAACACTTTTGGTGATGTGTTCGTCTGTGTATTAACAGAATCCGATGCGTGGGAGCGCATTTCAGGACATCTGAATTTTTTGCTACTTTTGTATAGCTAGCATCGTCGTGTTGGAGCGTTTGGTCAGGTAATCCTCCAACTGCCATATCTGCCCTATTAGTCCTATCTAGGACTTAAAAACACTTTTGGTGATGTGTTCGTGTGTGTATTAACAGAATCCGATGCGTGGGAGCGCATTTCAGGACATCTGAATTTTTTGCTACTTTTGTATAGCTAGCATCGTCGTGTTGGAGCGTTTTGTCAGGTAATTGTCAGGTAATCCTTCAACTGCCATATCTGCCCTATTAGACCTATCTAGGACTTAAAAACACTTTTGGTGATGTGTTCGTCTGTGTATTAACAGAATCCGATGCGTGGGAGTGCATTTCAGGACATCTGAATTTTTTGCTACTTTTGTATAGCTAGCATCGTCGTGTTGGAGCGTTTGGTCAGGTAATCCTCCAACTGCCATATCTGCCCTATTAGTCCTATCTAGGACTTAAAAACACTTTTGGTGATGTGTTCGTGTGTGTATTAACAGAATCCGATGCGTGGGAGCGCATTTCAGGACATCTGAATTTTTTGCTACTTTTGTATAGCTAGCATCGTCGTGTTGGAGCGTTTTGTCAGGTAATTGTCAGGTAATCCTTCAACTGCCATATCTGCCCTATTAGACCTATCTAGGACTTAAAAACACTTTTGGTGATGTGTTCGTCTGTGTATTAACAGAATCCGATGCGTGGGAGCGCATTTCAGGACATCTGAATTTTTTGCTACTTTTGTATAGCTAGCATCGTCGTGTTGGAGCGTTTGGTCAGGTAATCCTCCAACTGCCATATCTGCCCTATTAGTCCTATCTAGGACTTAAAAACACTTTTGGTGATGTGTTCGTGTGTGTATTAACAGAATCCGATGCGTTGGAGCGCATTTCAGGACATCTGAATTTTTTGCTACTTTTGTATAGCTAGCATCGTCGTGTTGGAGCGTTTGGTCAGGTAATCCTCCAACTGCCATATCTGCCCTATTAGACCTATCTAGGACTTAAAAACACTTTTGGTGATGTGTTCGTGTGTGTATTAACAGAATCCGATGCGTGGGAGCGCATTTCAGGACATCTGAATTTTTTGCTACTTTTGTATAGCTAGCATCGTCGTGTTGGAGCGTTTGGTCAGGTAATCCTCCAACTGCCATATCTGCCCTATTAGACCTGTCTAGGACTTAAAAACACTTTTGGTGATGTGTTCGTGTGTGTATTAACAGAATCCGATGCGTGGGAGCGCATTTCAGGACATCTGAATTTTTTGCTACTTTTGTATAGCTAGCATCGTCGTGTTGGAGCGTTTGGTCAGGTAATCCTCCAACTGCCATATCTGCCCTATTAGACCTATCTAGGACTTAAAAACACTTTTGGTGATGTGTTCGTGTGTGTATTAACAGAATCCGATGCGTGGGAGCGCATTTCAGGACATCTGAATTTTTTGCTACTTTTGTATAGCTAGCATCGTCGTGTTGGAGCGTTTGGTCAGGTAATTGTCAGGTAATCCTCCAACTGCCATATCTGCCCTATTAGACCTATCTAGGACTTAAAAACACTTTTGGTGATGTGTTCGTGTGTGTATTAACAGAATCCGATGCGTGGGAGCGCATTTCAGGACATCTGAATTTTTTGCTACTTTTGTATAGCTAGCATCGTCGTGTTGGAGCGTTTGGTCAGGTAATTGTCAGGTAATCCTCCAACTGCCATATCTGCCCTATTAGACCTATCTAGGACTTAAAAACACTTTTGGTGATGTGGTCGTGTGTGTATTAACAGAATCCGATGCGTGGGAGCGCATTTCAGGACATCTGAATTTTTCGTCGTGTTGGAGCGTTTGGTCAGGTAATCCTCCAACTGCCATATCTGCCCTATTAGACCTATCTAGGACTTAAAAACACTTTTGGTGATGTGTTCGTGTGTGTATTAACAGAATCCGACGCGTGGGAGCGCATTTCGGGACATCTGAATTTTTTGCTACTTTTGTATAGCTAGCATCGTCGTGTTGGAGCGTTTCGTCAGGTAATTGTCAGGTAATCCTCCAACTGCCATATCTGCCCTATTAGACCTATCTAGGACTTAAAAACACTTTTGGTGATGTGTTCGTGTGTGTATTAACAGAATCCGATGCGTGGGAGCGCATTTCAGGACATCTGAATTTTTTGCTACTTTTGTATAGCTAGCATCGTCGTGTTGGAGCGTTTGGTCAGGTAATTGTCAGGTAATCCTCCAACTGCCATATCTGCCCTATTAGACCTATCTAGGACTTAAAAACACTTTTGGTGATGTTTTCGTGTGTGTATTAACAGAATCCGATGCGTGGGAGCGCATTTCAGGACATCTGAACTTTTTGCTACTTTTGTATAGCTAGCATCGTCGTGTTGGAGCGTTTGGTCAGGTAATCCTCCAACTGCCATATCTGCCCTATTAGACCTATCTAGGACTTAAAAACACTTTTGGTGATGTGTTCGTGTGTGTATTAACAGAATCCGATGCGTGGGAGCGCATTTCAGGACATCTGAATTTTTTGCTACTTTTGTATAGCTAGCATCGTCGTGTTGGAGCGTTTGGTCAGGTAATTGTCAGGTAATCCTCCAACTGCCATATCTGCCCTATTAGACCTATCTAGGACTTAAAAACACTTTTGTTGATGTGTTCGTGTGTGATTTAACAGAATCCGATGCGTGGGAGCGCATTTCAGGACATCTGAATTTTTTGCTACTTTTGTATAGCTAGCATCGTCGTGTTGGAGCGTTTGGTCAGGTAATCCTCCAACTGCCATATCTGCCCTATTAGACCTATCTAGGACTTAAAAACACTTTTGGTGATGTGTTCGTGTGTGTATTAACAGAATCCGATGCGTGGGAGCGCATTTCAGGACATCTGAATTTTTTGCTACTCTTGAATAGCTAGCATCGTCGTGTTGGAGCGTTTGGTCAGGTAATTGTCAGGTAATCCTCCAACTGCCATATCTGCCCTATTAGACCTATCTAGGACTTAAAAACACTTTTGGTGATGTGTTCGTGTGTGTATTAACAGAATCCGATGCGTGGGAGCGCATTTCAGGACATCTGAATTTTTTGCTACTTTTGTATAGCTAGCATCGTCGTGTTGGAGCGTTTGGTCAGGTAATTGTCAGGTAATCCTCCAACTGCCATATCTGCCCTATTAGACCTATCTAGGACTTAAAAACACTTTTGTTGATGTGTTCGTGTGTGATTTAACAGAATCCGATGCGTGGGAGCGCATTTCAGGACATCTGAATTTTTTGCTACTTTTGTATAGCTAGCATCGTCGTGTTGGAGCGTTTGGTCAGGTAATCCTCCAACTGCCATATCTGCCCTATTAGACCTATCTAGAACTTAAAAACACTTTTGGTGATGTGTTCGTGTGTGTATTAACAGAATCCGATGCGTGGGAGCGCATTTCAGGACAACTGAATTTTTTGCTACTTTTGTATAGCTAGCATCGTCGTGTTGGAGCGTTTGGTCAGGTAAGTGTCAGGTAATCCTCCAACTGCCATATCTGTCCTATTAGACCTATCTAGGACTTAAAAATTCTTCTGGTTATGTGTTCGTGTGTGTATTAACAGAATCCGATGCGTGGGAGCGCATTTCAGGACATCTGAATTTTTTGCTTCTTTTGTATAGCTAGCATCGTCGTGTTGGAGCGTTTGGTCAGGTAATTGTCAGGTAATCCTCCAACTGCCATATCTGCCCTATTAGACCTATCTAGGACTTAAAAACACCTTTGGTGATGTGTTCGTGTGTGTATTAACAGAATCCGATGCGTGGGAGCGCATTTCAGGACAACTGAATTTTTTGCTACTTTTGTATAGCTAGCATCGTCGTGTTGGAGCGTTTTGTCAGGTAATCCTCCAACTGCCATATCTGCCCTATTAGACCTATCTAGGACTTAAAAACACTTTTGGTGATGTGTTCGTGTGTGTATTAACAGAATCCGATGCGTTGGAGCGCATTTCAGGACATCTGAATTTTTTGCTACTTTTGTATAGCTAGCAGCGTCGTGTTGGAGCGTTTGGTCAGGTAATCCTCCAACTGCCATATCTGCCCTATTAGACCTATCTAGGACTTAAAAACACTTTTGGTGATTTGTTCGTGTGTGTATTAACAGAATCCGATGCGTGGGAGCGCATTTCAGGACATCTGAATTTTTTGCTACTTTTGTATAGCTAGCATCGTCGTGTTGGAGCGTTTGGTCAGGTAATCCTCCAACTGCCATATCTGCCCTATTAGACCTATCTAGGACTTAAAAACACTTTTGGTGATGTGTTCGTGTGTGTATTAACAGAATCCGATGCGTTGGAGCGCATTTCAGGACATCTGAATTTTTTGCTACTTTTGTATAGCTAGCATCGTCGTGTTGGAGCGTTTGGTCAGGTAATTGTCAGGTAATCCTCCAACTGCCATATCTGTCCTATTAGACCTATCTAGGACTTAAAAATACTTTTGGTTATGTGTTCGTGTGTGTATTAACAGAATCCGATGCGTGGGAGCGCATTTCAGGACAACTGAATTTTTTGCTACTTTTGTATAGCTAGCATCGTCGTGTTGGAGCGTTTTGTCAGGTAATCCTCCAACTGCCATATCTGCCCTATTAGACCTATCTAGGACTTAAAAACACTTTTGGTGATGTGTTCGTGTGTGTATTAACAGAATCCGATGCGTTGGAGCGCATTTCAGGACATCTGAATTTTTGGCTACTTTTGTATAGCTAGCATCGTCGTGTTGGAGCGTTTTGTCAGGTAATTGTCAGGTAATTGTCAGGTAATCCTGCCATATCTGCCCTATTAGACCTATCTAGGACTAAAAAACACCTTTGGTGATGTGTTCGTGTGTGTATTAACAGAATCCGATGCGTGGGAGCGCATTTCAGGACATCTGAATTTTTTGCTACTTTTGTATAGCTAGCATCGTCGTGTTGGAGCGTTTTGTCAGGTAATTGTCAGGTAATTGTCAGGTAATCCTGCCATATCTGCCCTATTAGACCTATCTAGGACTAAAAAACACCTTTGGTGATGTGTTCGTGTGTGTATTAACAGAATCCGATGCGTGGGAGCGCATTTCAGGACATCTGAATTTTTTGCTACTTTTGTATAGCTAGCATCGTCGTGTTGGAGCGTTTTGTCAGGTAATTGTCAGGTAATCCTGCCATATCTGCCCTATTAGACCTATCTAGGACTAAAAAACACCTTTGGTGATGTGTTCGTGTGTGTATTAACAGAATCCGATGCGTGGGAGCGCATTTCAGGACATCTGAATTTTTTGCTACTTTTGTATAGCTAGCATCGTCGTGTTGGAGCGTTTGGTCAGGTAATCCTCCAACTGCCATATCTGTCCTATTAGACCTATCTAGGACTTAAAAATACTTTTGGTTATGTGTTCGTGTGTGTATTAACAGAATCCGATGCGTGGGAGCGCATTTCAGGACAACTGAATTTTTTGCTACTTTTGTATAGCTAGCATCGTCGTGTTGGAGCGTTTTGTCAGGTAATCCTCCAACTGCCATATCTGCCCTATTAGACCTATCTAGGACTTAAAAACACTTTTGGTGATGTGTTCGTGTGTGTATTAACAGAATCCGATGCGTTGGAGCGCATTTCAGGACATCTGAATTTTTGGCTACTTTTGTATAGCTAGCATCGTCGTGTTGGAGCGTTTTGTCAGGTAATTGTCAGGTAATTGTCAGGTAATCCTGCCATATCTGCCCTATTAGACCTATCTAGGACTAAAAAACACCTTTGGTGATGTGTTCGTGTGTGTATTAACAGAATCCGATGCGTGGGAGCGCATTTCAGGACATCTGAATTTTTTGCTACTTTTGTATAGCTAGCATCGTCGTGTTGGAGCGTTTGGTCAGGTAATTGTCAGGTAATCCTCCAACTGCCATATCTGTCCTATTAGACCTATCTAGGACTTAAAAATACTTTTGGTTATGTGTTCGTGTGTGTATTAACAGAATCCGATGCGTGGGAGCGCATTTCAGGACATCTGAATTTTTTGCTACTTTTGTATAGCTAGCATCGTCGTGTTGGAGCGTTTGGTCATGTAATCCTCCAACTGCCATATCTGCCCTATTAGACCTATCTAGGACTTAAAAACACTTTTGGTGATGTGTTCGTGTGTGTATTAACAGAATCCGATGCGTGGGAGCGCATTTCAGGACATCTGAATTTTTTGCTACTTTTGTATAGCTAGCATCGTCGTGTTGGAGCGTTTGGTCATGTAATCCTCCAACTGCCATATCTGCCCTATTAGACCTATCTAGGACTTAAAAACACTTTTGGTGATGTGTTCGTGTGTGTATTAACAGAATCCGATGCGTTGGAGCGCATTTCAGGACATCTGAATTTTTTGCTACTTTTGTATAGCTAGCATCGTCGTGTTGGAGCGTTTGGTCATGTAATCCTCCAACTGCCATATCTGCCCTATTAGACCTATCTAGGACTTAAAAACACTTTTGGTGATGTGTTCGTGTGTGTATTAACAGAATCCGATGCGTGGGAGCGCATTTCAGGACATCTGAATTTTTTGCTACTTTTGTATAGCTAGCATCGTCGTGTTGGAGCGTTTGGTCATGTAATCCTCCAACTGCCATATCTGCCCTATTAGACCTATCTAGGACTTAAAAACACTTTTGGTGATGTGTTCGTGTGTGTATTAACAGAATCCGATGCGTGGGAGCGCATTTCAGGACATCTGAATTTTTTGCTACTTTTGTATAGCTAGCATCGTCGTGTTGGAGCGTTTGGTCATGTAATCCTCCAACTGCCATATCTGCCCTATTAGACCTATCTAGGACTTAAAAACACTTTTGGTGATGTGTTCGTGTGTGTATTAACAGAATCCGATGCGTTGGAGCGCATTTCAGGACATCTGAATTTTTTGCTACTTTTGTATAGCTAGCATCGTCGTGTTGGAGCGTTTGGTCAGGTAATTGTCAGGTAATCCTCCAACTGCCATATCTGTCCTATTAGACCTATCTAGGACTTAAAAATACTTTTGGTTATGTGTTCGTGTGTGTATTAACAGAATCCGATGCGTGGGAGAGCATTTCAGGACATCTGCATTTTTTGCTACTTTTGTATAGCTAGCATCGTCGTGTTGGAGCGTTTGGTCAGGTAATCTTCCAACTGCCATATCTGCCCTATTAGACCTATCTAGGACTTAAAAACACTTTTGGTGATGTGTGTGTATTAACAGAATCCGATGCGTGGGAGAGCATTTCAGGACATCTGCATTTTTTGCTACTTTTGTATAGCTAGCATCGTCGTGTTGGAGCGTTTGGTCAGGTAATCTTCCAACTGCCATATCTGCCCTATTAGACCTATCTAGGACTTAAAAACACTTTTGGTGATGTGTTCGTGTGTGTATTAACAGAATCCGATGCGTGGGAGCGCATTTCAGGACATCTGAATTTTTTGCTACTTTTGTATAGCTAGCATCGTCGTGTTGGAGCGTTTGGTCAGGTAATCCTCCAACTGCCATATCTGCCCTATTAGACCTATCTAGGACTTAAAAACACTTTTGGTGATGTGTTCGTGTGTGTATTAACAGAATCCGATGCGTGGGAGCGCATTTCAGGACATCTGAATTTTTTGCTACTTTTGTATAGCTAGCATCGTCGTGTTGGAGCGTTTGGTCAGGTAATCTTCCAACTGCCATATCTGCCCTATTAGACCTATCTAGGACTTAAAAACACTTTTGGTGATGTGTGTGTATTAACAGAATCCGATGCGTGGGAGAGCATTTCAGGACATCTGCATTTTTTGCTACTTTTGTATAGCTAGCATCGTCGTGTTGGAGCGTTTGGTCAGGTAATCCTCCAACTGCCATATCTGCCCTATTAGACCTATCTAGGACTTAAAAACACTTTTGGTGATGTGTTCGTGTGTGTATTAACAGAATCCGATGCGTGGGAGCGCATTTCAGGGCATCTGATTTTTTTGCTACTTTTGTATAGTCGTGTTGGAGCGTTTGGTCAGGTAATCCTCCAACTGCCATATCTGCCCTATTAGACCTATCTAGGACTTAAAAACACTTTTGGTGATGTGTTCGTGTGTGTATTAACAGAATCCGATGCGTGGGAGCGCATTTCAGGACATCTGAATTTTTTGCTACTTTTGTATAGCTAGCATCGTCGTGTTGGAGCGTTTGGTCAGGTAATCCTCCAACTGCCATATCTGCCCTATTAGACCTATCTAGGACTTAAAAACACTTTTGGTGATGTGTTCGTGTGTGTATTAACAGAATCCGATGCGTGGGAGCGCATTTCAGAACATCTGAATTTTTTGCTACATTTCAGGACATCTGAATTTTTTGCTACTTTTGTATAGCTAGCATCGTCGAGTTGGAGCGTTTGGTCAGGTAATCCTCCAACTGCCATATCTGCCCTATTAGACCTATCTAGGACTTAAAAACACTTTTGGTGATGTGTTCGTGTGTGTATTAACAGAATCCGATGCGTGGGAGCGCATTTCAGGGCATCTGATTTTTTTGCTACTTTTGTATAGTCGTGTTGGAGCGTTTGGTCAGGTAATCCTCCAACTGCCATATCTGCCCTATTAGACCTATCTAGGACTTAAAAACACTTTTGGTGATGTGTTCGTGTGTGTATTAACAGAATCCGATGCGTGGGAGCGCATTTCAGGACATCTGAATTTTTTGCTACTTTTGTATAGCTAGGATCGTCGTGTTGGAGCGTTTGGTCAGGTAATCCTCCAACTGCCATATCTGCCCTATTAGACCTATCTAGGACTTAAAAACACCTTTGGTGATGTGTTCGTGTGTGTATTAACAGAATCCGATGCGTGGGAGAGCATTTCAGGACATCTGAATTTTTTGCTACTTTTGTATAGCTAGGATCGTCGTGTTGGAGCGTTTGGTCAGGTAATCCTCCAACTGCCATATCTGCCCTATTAGACCTATCTAGGACTTAAAAACACTTTTGGTGATGTGTTCGTGTGTGTATTAACAGAATCCGATGCGTGGGAGCGCATTTCAGGACATCTGAATTTTTTGCTACTTTTGTATAGCTAGCATCGTCGTGTTGTTGTCCAACTGCCATATCTGCCCTATTAGACCTATCTAGGACTTAAAAACACTTTTGGTGATGTGTTCGTGTGTGTATTAACAGAATCCGATGCGTGGGAGCGCATTTCAGAACATCTGAATTTTTTGCTACATTTCAGGACATCTGAATTTTTTGCTACTTTTGTATAGCTAGCATCGTCGTGTTGGAGCGTTTGGTCAGGTAATCCTCCAACTGCCATATCTGCCCTATTAGACCTATCTAGGACTTAAAAACACTTTTGGTGATGTGTTCGTGTGTGTATTAACAGAATCCGATGCGTGGGAGCGCATTTCAGGGCATCTGATTTTTTTGCTACTTTTGTATAGTCGTGTTGGAGCGTTTGGTCAGGTTATCCTCCAACTGCCATATCTGCCCTATTAGACCTATCTAGGACTTAAAAACACTTTTGGTGATGTGTTCGTGTGTGTATTAACAGAATCCGATGCGTGGGAGCGCATTTCAGGACATCTGAATTTTTTGCTACTTTTGTATAGCTAGGATCGTCGTGTTGGAGCGTTTGGTCAGGTAATCCTCCAACTGCCATATCTGCCCTATTAGACCTATCTAGGACTTAAAAACACCTTTGGTGATGTGTTCGTGTGTGTATTAACAGAATCCGATGCGTGGGAGAGCATTTCAGGACATCTGAATTTTTTGCTACTTTTGTATAGCTAGGATCGTCGTGTTGGAGCGTTTGGTCAGGTAATCCTCCAACTGCCATATCTGCCCTATTAGACCTATCTAGGACTTAAAAACACTTTTGGTGATGTGTTCGTGTGTGTATTAACAGAATCCGATGCGTGGGAGCGCATTTCAGGGCATCTGATTTTTTTGCTACTTTTGTATAGTCGTGTTGGAGCGTTTGGTCAGGTAATCCTCCAACTGCCATATCTGCCCTATTAGACCTATCTAGGACTTAAAAACACTTTTGGTGATGTGTTCGTGTGTGTATTAACAGAATCCGATGCGTGGGAGCGCATTTCAGGACATCTGAATTTTTTGCTACTTTTGTATAGCTAGCATCGTCGTGTTGGAGCGTTTGGTCAGGTAATCCTCCAACTGCCATATCTGCCCTATTAGACCTATCTAGGACTTAAAAACACTTTTGGTGATGTGTTCGTGTGTGTATTAACAGAATCCGATGCGTGGGAGCGCATTTCAGGACATCTGAATTTTTTGCTACTTTTGTATAGCTAGCATCGTCGTGTTGGAGCGTTTGGTCAGGTAATCCTCCAACTGCCATATCTGCCCTATTAGACCTATCTAGGACTTAAAAACACTTTTGGTTATGTGTTCGTGTGCCATATCTGCCCTATTAGACCTATCTAGGACTTAAAAACACTTTTGGTGATGTGTTCGTGTGTGTATTAACAGAATCCAAGCGTGGGAGCGCATTTCAGGACATCTGAATTTTTTGCTACTTTTGTATAGCTAGCATCGTCGTGTTGGAGCGTTTGGCCAGGTAATCCTCCAACTGCCATATCTGCCCTATTAGACCTATCTAGGACTTAAAAACACCTTTGGTGATGTGTTCGTGTGTGTATTAACAGAATCCGATGCGTGGGAGCGCATTTCAGGACATCTGAATTTTTTGCTACTTTTGTATAGCTAGCATCGTCGTGTTGGAGCGTTTGGTCAGGTAATCCTCCAACTGCCATATCTGCCCTATTAGACCTATCTAGGACTTAAAAACACTTTTGGTGATGTGTTCGTGTGTGTATTAACAGAATCCAAGCGTGGGAGCGCATTTCAGGACATCTGAATTTTTTGCTACTTTTGTATAGCTGGCATCGTCGTGTTGGAGCGTTTGGTCAGGTAATCCTCCAACTGCCATATCTGCCCTATTAGACCTATCTAGGACTTAAAAACACTTTTGGTGATGTGTTCGTGTGTGTATTAACAGAATCCAAGCGTGGGAGCGCATTTCAGGACATCTGAATTTTTTGCTACTTTTGTATAGCTAGCATCGTCGTGTTGGAGCGTTTGGTCAGGTAATCCTCCAACTGCCATATCTGCCCTATTAGACCTATCTAGGACTTAAAAACACTTTTGGTGATGTGTTCGTGTGTGTATTAACAGAATCCAAGCGTGGGAGCGCATTTCAGGACATCTGAATTTCTTGCTACTTTTGTATAGCTGGCATCGTCGTGTTGGAGCGTTTGGTCAGGTAATCCTCCAACTGCCATATCTGCCCTATTAGACCTATCTAGGACTTAAAAACACTTTTGGTGATGTGTTCGTGTGTGTATTAACAGAATCCGATGCGTGGGAGCGCATTTCAGGACATCTGAATTTTTTGCTACTTTTGTATAGCTAGCATCGTCGTGTTGGAGCGTTTGGTCAGGTAATCCTCCAACTGCCATATCTGCCCTATTAGACCTATCTAGGACTTAAAAACACTTTTGGTGATGTGTTCGTGTGTGTATTAACAGAATCCGATGCGTAGGAGCGCATTTCAGGACATCTGAATTTTTTGCTACTTTTGTATAGCTAGCATCGTCGTGTTGGAGCGTTTGGTCAGGTAATCCTCCAACTGCCATATCTGCCCTATTAGACCTATCTAGGACTTAAAAACACTTTTGGTGATGTGTTCGTGTGTGTATTAACAGAATCCGATGCGTGGGAGCGCATTTCAGGGCATCTGAATTTTTTGCTACTTTTGTATAGCTAGCATCGTCGTGTTGGAGCGTTTGGTCAGGTAATCCTCCAACTGCCATATCTGCCCTATTAGACCTATCTAGGACTTAAAAACACTTTTGGTGATGTGTTTGTGTGTGTATTAACAGAATCCGATGCGTGGGAGCGCATTTCAGGGCATCTGAATTTTTTGCTACTTTTGTATAGCTAGCATCGTCGTGTTGGAGCGTTTGGTCAGGTAATTGTCAGGTAATCCTCCAACTGCCATATCTGCCCTATTAGACCTATCTAGGACTTAAAAACACTTTTGGTGATGTGTTCGTGTGTGTATTAACACAATCCGATGCGTGGGAGCGCATTTCAGGGCATCTGAATTTTTTGCTACTTTTGTATAGCTAGCATCGTCGTGTTGGAGCGTTTGGTCAGGTAATCCTCCAACTGCCATATCTGCCCTATTAGACCTATCTAGGACTTAAAAACACTTTTGGTGATGTGTTTGTGTGTGTATTAACAGAATCCGATGCGTGGGAGCGCATTTCAGGGCATCTGAATTTTTTGCTACTTTTGTATAGCTAGCATCGTCGTGTTGGAGCGTTTGGTCAGGTAATCCTCCAACTGCCATATCTGCCCTATTAGACCTATCTAGGACTTAAAAACACTTTTGGTGATGTGTTTGTGTGTGTATTAACAGAATCCGATGCGTGGGAGCGCATTTCAGGGCATCTGAATTTTTTGCTACTTTTGTATAGCTAGCATCGTCGTGTTGGAGCGTTTGGTCAGGTAATTGTCAGGTAATCCTCCAACTGCCATATCTGCCCTATTAGACCTATCTAGGACTTAAAAACACTTTTGGTGATGTGTTCGTGTGTGTATTAACACAATCCGATGCGTGGGAGCGCATTTCAGGGCATCTGAATTTTTTGCTACTTTTGTATAGCTAGCATCGTCGTGTTGGAGCGTTTGGTCAGGTAATCCTCCAACTGCCATATCTGCCCTATTAGACCTATCTAGGACTTAAAAACACTTTTGGTGATGTGTTTGTGTGTGTATTAACAGAATCCGATGCGTGGGAGCGCATTTCAGGGCATCTGAATTTTTTGCTACTTTTGTATAGCTAGCATCGTCGTGTTGGAGCGTTTGGTCAGGTAATCCTCCAACTGCCATATCTGCCCTATTAGACCTATCTAGGACTTAAAAACACTTTTGGTGATGTGTTCGTGTGTGCATTAACAGAATCCGATGCGTGGGAGCGCATTTCAGGACATCTGAATTTTTTGCTACTTTTGTATAGCTAGCATCGTCGTGTTGGAGCGTTTGGTCGGGTAATCCTCCAACTGCCATATCTGCCCTATTAGACCTATCTAGGACTTAAAAACACTTTTGGTGATGTGTTCGTGTGTGCATTAACAGAATCCGATGCGTGGGAGCGCATTTCAGGACATCTGAATTTTTTGCTACTTTTGTATAGCTAGCATCGTCGTGTTGGAGCGTTTGGTCGGGTAATCCTCCAACTGCCATATCTGCCCTATTAGACCTATCTAGGACTCAAAAACACTTTTGGTGATGTGTTCGTGTGTGTATTAACAGAATCCGATGCGTTGGTGCGCATTTCAGGACATCTGAATTTTTTGCTACTTTTGTATAGCTAGCATCGTCGTGTTGGAGCGTTTGGTCAGGTAATCCTCCAACTGCCATATCTGCCCTATTAGACCTATCTAGGACTTAAAAACACTTTTGGTGATGTGTTCGTGTGTGTATTAACAGAATCCGATGCGTGGGAGCGCATTTCAGGACATCTGAATTTTTTGCTACTTTTGTATAGCTAGCATCGTCGTGTTGGAGCGTTTATTCAGGTAATCCTCCAACTGCCATATCTGCCCTATTAGACCTATCTAGGATTTAAAAACACTTTTGGTGATGTGTTCGTGTGTGTATTAACAGAATCCGATGCGTGGGAGCGCATTTCAGGACATCTGAATTTTTTGCTACTTTTGTATAGCTAGCATCGTCGTGTTGGAGCGTTTGGTCAGGTAATCCTCCAACTGCCATATCTGCCCTATTAGACCTATCTAGGACTTAAAAACACTTTTGGTGATGTGTTCGTGTGTGTATTAACAGAATCCGATGCGTGGGAGCGCATTTCAGGACATCTGAATTTTTTGCTACTTTTGTATAGCTAGCATCGTCGTGTTGGAGCGTTTGGTCATGTAATCCTCCAACTGCCATATCTGCCCTATTAGACCTATCTAGGACTTAAAAACACTTTTGGTGATGTGTTCGTGTGTGTATTAACAGAATCCGATGCGTGGGAGCGCATTTCAGGACATCTGAATTTTTTGATACTTTTGTATAGCTAGCATCGTCGTGTTGGAGCGTTTGGTCAGGTAATCCTCCAACTGCCATATCTGCCCTATTAGACCTATCTAGGACTTAAAAACACTTTTGGTGATGTGTTCGTGTGTGTATTAACAGAATCCGATGCGTGGGCGCGCATTTCAGGACATCTGAATTTTTTGCTACTTTTGTATAGCTAGCATCGTCGTGTTGGAGCGTTTGGTCAGGTAATCCTCCAACTGCCATATCTGCCCTATTAGACCTATCTAGGACTTAAAAACACTTTTGGTGATGTGTTCGTGTGTGTATTAACAGAATACGATGCGTGGGAGCGCATTTCAGGACATCTGAATTTTTTGCTACTTTTGTATAGCTAGCATCGTCGTGTTGGAGCGTTTGGTCAGGTAATCCTCCAACTGCCATATCTGCCCTATTAGACCTATCTAGGACTTAAAAACACTTTTGGTGATGTGTTCGTGTGTGTATTAACAGAATACGATGCGTGGGAGCGCATTTCAGGACATCTGAATTTTTTGCTACTTTTGTATATCGTAACATCGTCGTGTTGGAGCGTTTGGTCAGGTAATCCTCCAACTGCCATATCTGCCCTATTAGACCTATCTAGGACTTAAAAACACTTTTGGTGATGTGTTCGTGTGTGTATTAACAGAATCCGATGCGTGGGAGCGCATTTCAGGACATCTGAATTTTTTGCTACTTTTGTATATCGTAACATCGTCGTGTTGGAGCGTTTGGTCAGGTAATCCTCCAACTGCCATATCTGCCCTATTAGACCTATCTAGGACTTAAAAACACTTTTGGTGATGTGTTCGTGTGTGTATTAACAGAATCCGATGCGTGGGCGCGCATTTCAGGACATCTGAATTTTTTGCTACTTTTGTATAGCTAGCATCGTCGTGTTGGAGCGTTTGGTCAGGTAATCCTCCAACTGCCATATCTGCCCTATTAGACCTATCTAGGACTTAAAAACACTTTTGGTGATGTGTTCGTGTGTGTATTAACAGAATCCGATGCGTGGGAGCGCATTTCAGGACATCTGAATTTTTTGATACTTTTGTATAGCTAGCATCGTCGTGTTGGAGCGTTTGGTCAGGTAATCCTCCAACTGCCATATCTGCCCTATTAGACCTATCTAGGACTTAAAAACACTTTTGGTGATGTGTTCGTGTGTGTATTAACAGAATCCGATGCGTGGGCGCGCATTTCAGGACATCTGAATTTTTTGCTACTTTTGTATAGCTAGCATCGTCGTGTTGGAGCGTTTGGTCAGGTAATCCTCCAACTGCCATATCTGCCCTATTAGACCTATCTAGGACTTAAAAACACTTTTGGTGATGTGTTCGTGTGTGTATTAACAGAATACGATGCGTGGGAGCGCATTTCAGGACATCTGAATTTTTTGCTACTTTTGTATAGCTAGCATCGTCGTGTTGGAGCGTTTGGTCAGGTAATCCTCCAACTGCCATATCTGCCCTATTAGACCTATCTAGGACTTAAAAACACTTTTGGTGATGTGTTCGTGTGTGTATTAACAGAATACGATGCGTGGGAGCGCATTTCAGGACATCTGAATTTTTTGCTACTTTTGTATATCGTAACATCGTCGTGTTGGAGCGTTTGGTCAGGTAATCCTCCAACTGCCATATCTGCCCTATTAGACCTATCTAGGACTTAAAAACACTTTTGGTGATGTGTTCGTGTGTGTATTAACAGAATCCGATGCGTGGGAGCGCATTTCAGGACATCTGAATTTTTTGCTACTTTTTCATAGCTAGCATCGTCGTGTTGGAGCGTTTGGTCAGGTAATCCTCCAACTGCCATATCTGCCCTATTAGACCTATCTAGGACTTAAAAACACTTTTGGTGATGTGTTCGTGTGTGCATTAACAGAATCCGATGCGTGGGAGCGCATTTCAGGACATCTGAATTTTTTGCTACTTTTGTATATCGTAACATCGTCGTGTTGGAGCGTTTGGTCAGGTAATCCTCCAACTGCCATATCTGCCCTATTAGACCTATCTAGGACTTAAAAACACTTTTGGTGATGTGTTCGTGTGTGTATTAACAGAATCCGATGCGTGGGAGCGCATTTCAGGACATCTGAATTTTTTGCTACTTTTGTATAGCTAGCATCGTCGTGTTGGAGCGTTTGGTCAGGTAATCCTCCAACTGCCATATCTGCCCTATTAGACCTATCTAGGACTTAAAAACACTTTTGGTGATGTGTTCGTGTGTGTATTAACAGAATCCGATGCGTGGGAGCGCATTTCAGGACATCTGAATTTTTTGCTACTTTTGTATAGCTAGCATCGTCGTGTTGGAGCGTTTGGTCAGGTAATTGTCAGGTAATCCTCCAACTGCCATATCTGCCCTATTAGACCTATCTAGGACTTAAAAACACTTTTGGTGATGTGTTCGTGTGTGTATTAACAGAATCCGATGCGTGGGCGCGCATTTCAGGACATCTGAATTTTTTGCTACTTTTGTATAGCTAGCATCGTCGGGTTGGAGCGTTTGGTCAGGTAATCCTCCAACTGCCATATCTGCCCTATTAGACCTATCTAGGACTTAAAAACACTTTTGGTGATGTGTTCGTGTGTGTATTAACAGAATCCGATGCGTGGGAGCGCATTTCAGGACATCTGAATTTTTTGCTACTTTTGTATAGCTAGCATCGTCGTGTTGGAGCGTTTGGTCAGGTAATTGTCAGGTAATCCTCCAACTGCCATATCTGCCCTATTAGACCTATCTAGGACTTAAAAACACTTTTGGTGATGTGTTCGTGTGTGTATTAACAGAATCCGATGCGTGGGAGCGCATTTCAGGACATCTGAATTTTTTGCTACTTTTGTATAGCTAGCATCGTCGTGTTGGAGCGTTTGGTCAGGTAATTGTCAGGTAATCCTCCAACTGCCATATCTGCCCTATTAGACCTATCTAGGACTTAAAAACACTTTTGGTGATGTGTTCGTGTGTGTATTAACAGAATCCGATGCGTGGGAGCGCATTTCAGGACATCTGAATTTTTTGCTACTTTTGTATAGCTAGCATCGTCGTGTTGGAGCGTTTGGTCATGTAATCCTCCAACTGCCATATCTGCCCTATTAGACCTATCTAGGACTTAAAAACACTTTTGGTGATGTGTTCGTGTGTGTATTAACAGAATCCGATGCGTGGGCGCGCATTTCAGGACATCTGAATTTTTTGCTACTTTTGTATAGCTAGCATCGTCGGGTTGGAGCGTTTGGTCAGGTAATCCTCCAACTGCCATATCTGCCCTATTAGACCTATCTAGGACTTAAAAACACTTTTGGTGATGTGTTCGTGTGTGTATTAACAGAATCCGATGCGTGGGAGCGCATTTCAGGACATCTGAATTTTTTGCTACTTTTGTATAGCTAGCATCGTCGGGTTGGAGCGTTTGGTCAGGTAATCCTCCAACTGCCATATCTGCCCTATTAGACCTATCTAGGACTTAAAAACACTTTTGGTGATGTGTTCGTGTGTGTATTAACAGAATCCGATGCGTGGGAGCGCATTTCAGGACATCTGAATTTTTTGCTACTTTTGTATAGCTAGCATCGTCGTGTTGGAGCGTTTGGTCAGGTAATTGTCAGGTAATCCTCCAACTGCCATATCTGCCCTATTAGACCTATCTAGGACTTAAAAACACTTTTGGTGATGTGTTCGTGTGTGTATTAACAGAATCCGATGCGTGGGAGCGCATTTCAGGACATCTGAATTTTTTGCTACTTTTGTATAGCTAGCATCGTCGTGTTGGAGCGTTTGGTCATATAATCCTCCAACTGCCATATCTGCCCTATTAGACCTATCTAGGACTTAAAAACACTTTTGGTGATGTGTTCGTGTGTGTATTAACAGAATCCGATGCGTGGGAGCGCATTTCAGGACATCTGAATTTTTTGCTACTTTTGTATAGCTAGCATCGTCGTGTTGGAGCGTTTGGTCAGGTAATTGTCAGGTAATCCTCCAACTGCCATATCTGCCCTATTAGACCTATCTAGGACTTAAAAACACTTTTGGTGATGTGTTCGTGTGTGTATTAACAGAATCCGATGCGTGGGCGCGCATTTCAGGACATCTGAATTTTTTGCTACTTTTGTATAGCTAGCATCGTCGTGTTGGAGCGTTTGGTCAGGTAATCCTCCAACTGCCATATCTGCCCTATTAGACCTATCTAGGACTTAAAAACACCTTTGGTGATGTGTTCGTGTGTGTATTAACAGAATCCGATGCGTGGGAGCGCATTTCAGGACATCTGAATTTTTTGCTACTTTTGTATAGCTAGCATCGTCGTGTTGGAGCGTTTGGTCAGGTAATCCTCCAACTGCCATATCTGCCCTATTAGACCTATCTAGGACTTAAAAACACTTTTGGTGATGTGTTCGTGTGTGTATTAACAGAATCCGATGCGTGGGAGCGCATTTCAGGACATCTGAATTTTTTGCTACTTTTGTATAGCTAGCATCGTCGTGTTGGAGCGTTTGGTCAGGTAATCCTCCAACTGCCATATCTGCCCTATTAGACCTATCTAGGACTTAAAAACACTTTTGGTTATGTGTTCGTGTGTGTATTAACAGAATCCGATGCGTGGGCGCGCATTTCAGGACATCTGAATTTTTTGCTACTTTTGTATAGCTAGCATCGTCGGGTTGGAGCGTTTGGTCAGGTAATCCTCCAACTGCCATATCTGCCCTATTAGACCTATCTAGGACTTAAAAACACTTTTGGTTATGTGTTCGTGTGTGTATTAACAGAATCCGATGCGTGGGCGCGCATTTCAGGACATCTGAATTTTTTGCTACTTTTGTATAGCTAGCATCGTCGGGTTGGAGCGTTTGGTCAGGTAATCCTCCAACTGCCATATCTGCCCTATTAGACCTATCTAGGACTTAAAAACACCTTTGGTGATGTGTTCGTGTGTGTATTAACAGAATCCGATGCGTGGGCGCGCATTTCAGGACATCTGAATTTTTTGCTACTTTTGTATAGCTAGCATCGTCGGGTTGGAGCGTTTGGTCAGGTAATCCTCCAACTGCCATATCTGCCCTATTAGACCTATCTAGGACTTAAAAACACTTTTGGTGATGTGTTCGTGTGTGTATTAACAGAATCCGATGCGTGGGAGCGCATTTCAGGACATCTGAATTTTTTGCTACTTTTGTATAGCTAGCATCGTCGTGTTGGAGCGTTTGGTCAGGTAATTGTCAGGTAATCCTCCAACTGCCATATCTGCCCTATTAGACCCATCTAGGACTTAAAAACACTTTTGGTGATGTGTTCGTGTGTGTATTAACAGAATCCGATGCGTTGGAACGCATTTCAGGACATCTGAATTTTTTGCTACTTTTGTATAGCTAGCATCGTCGTGTTGGAGCGTTTGGTCAGGTAATCCTCCAACTGCCATATCTGCCCTATTAGACCTATCTAGGACTTAAAAACACTTTTGGTGATGTGTTCGTGTGTGTATTAACAGAATCCGATGCGTGGGCGCGCATTTCAGGACATCTGAATTTTTTGCTACTTTTGTATAGCTAGCATCGTCGTGTTGGAGCGTTTGGTCAGGTAATTGTCAGGTAATCCTCCAACTGCCATATCTGCCCTATTAGACCTATCTAGGACTTAAAAACACTTTTGGTGATGTGTTCGTGTGTGTATTAACAGAATCCGATGCGTGGGAGCGCATTTCAGGACATCTGAATTTTTTGCTACTTTTGTATAGCTAGCATCGTCGGGTTGGAGCGTTTGGTCAGGTAATCCTCCAACTGCCATATCTGCCCTATTAGACCTATCTAGGACTTAAAAACACTTTTGGTGATGTGTTCGTGTGTGTATTAACAGAATCCGATGCGTGGGAGCGCATTTCAGGACATCTGAATTTTTTGCTACTTTTGTATAGCTAGCATCGTCGTGTTGGAGCGTTTGGTCAGGTAATCCTCCAACTGCCACATCTGCCCTATTAGACCTATCTAGGACTTAAAAACACTTTTGGTTATGTGTTCGTGTGTGTATTAACAGAATCCGATGCGTGGGCGCGCATTTCAGGACATCTGAATTTTTTGCTACTTTTGTTTAGCTAGCATCGTCGGGTTGGAGCGTTTGGTCAGGTAATCCTCCAACTGCCATATCTGCCCTATTAGACCTATCTAGGACTTAAAAACACTTTTGGTGATGTGTTCGTGTGTGTATTAACAGAATCCGATGCGTGGGAGCGCATTTCAGGACATCTGAATTTTTTGCTACTTTTGTATAGCTAGCATCGTCGGGTTGGAGCGTTTGGTCAGGTAATCCTCCAACTGCCATATCTGCCCTATTAGACCTATCTAGGACTTAAAAACACCTTTGGTGATGTGTTCGTGTGTGTATTAACAGAATCCGATGCGTGGGAGCGCATTTCAGGACATCTGAATTTTTTGCTACTTTTGTATAGCTAGCATCGTCGGGTTGGAGCGTTTGGTCAGGTAATCCTCCAACTGCCATATCTGCCCTATTAGACCTATCTAGGACTTAAAAACACCTTTGGTGATGTGTTCGTGTGTGTATTAACAGAATCCGATGCGTGGGCGCGCATTTCAGGACATCTGAATTTTTTGCTACTTTTGTATAGCTAGCATCGTCGGGTTGGAGCGTTTGGTCAGGTAATCCTCCAACTGCCATATCTGCCCTATTAGACCTATCTAGGACTTAAAAACACTTTTGGTGATGTGTTCGTGTGTGTATTAACAGAATCCGATGCGTGGGAGCGCATTTCAGGACATCTGAATTTTTTGCTACTTTTGTATAGCTAGCATCGTCGTGTTGGAGCGTTTGGTCAGGTAATCCTCCAACTGCCATATCTGCCCTATTAGACCTATCTAGGACTTAAAAACACTTTTGGTGATGTGTTCGTGTGTGTATTAACAGAATCCGATGCGTGGGAGCGCATTTCAGGACATCTGAATTTTTTGCTACTTTTGTATAGCTAGCATCGTCGTGTTGGAGCGTTTGGTCAGGTAATCCTCCAACTGCCATATCTGCCCTATTAGACCTATCTAGGACTTAAAAACACCTTTGGTGATGTGTTCGTGTGTGTATTAACAGAATCCGATGCGTGGGAGCGCATTTCAGGACATCTGAATTTTTTGCTACTTTTGTATAGCTAGCATCGTCGGGTTGGAGCGTTTGGTCAGGTAATCCTCCAACTGCCATATCTGCCCTATTAGACCTATCTAGGACTTAAAAACACTTTTGGTGATGTGTTCGTGTGTGTATTAACAGAATCCGATGCGTGGGAGCGCATTTCAGGACATCTGAATTTTTTGCTACTTTTGTATAGCTAGCATCGTCGTGTTGTAGCGTTTGGTCGGGTAATCCTCCAACTGCCATATCTGCCCTATTAGACCTATCTAGGACTTAAAAACACTTTTGGTGATGTGTTCGTGTGTGTATTAACAGAATCCGATGCGTGGGAGCGCATTTCAGGACATCTGAATTTTTTGCTACTTTTGTATAGCTAGCATCGTCGTGTTGGAGCGTTTGGTCATATAATCCTCCAACTGCCATATCTGCCCTATTAGACCTATCTAGGACTTAAAAACACGTTTGGTGATGTGTTCGTGTGTGTATTAACAGAATCCGATGCGTGGGAGCGCATTTCAGGACATCTGAATTTTTTGCTACTTTTGTATAGCTAGCATCGTCGTGTTGGAGCGTTTGGTCAGGTAATTGTCAGGTAATCCTCCAACTGCCATATCTGCCCTATTAGACCTATCTAGGACTTAAAAACACTTTTGGTGATGTGTTCGTGTGTGTATTAACAGAATCCGATGCGTGGGCGCGCATTTCAGGACATCTGAATTTTTTGCTACTTTTGTATAGCTAGCATCGTCGTGTTGGAGCGTTTGGTCAGGTAATCCTCCAACTGCCATATCTGCCCTATTAGACCTATCTAGGACTTAAAAACACCTTTGGTGATGTGTTCGTGTGTGTATTAACAGAATCCGATGCGTGGGAGCGCATTTCAGGACATCTGAATTTTTTGCTACTTTTGTATAGCTAGCATCGTCGTGTTGGAGCGTTTGGTCAGGTAATCCTCCAACTGCCATATCTGCCCTATTAGACCTATCTAGGACTTAAAAACACTTTTGGTGATGTGTTCGTGTGTGTATTAACAGAATCCGATGCGTGGGAGCGCATTTCAGGACATCTGAATTTTTTGCTACTTTTGTATAGCTAGCATCGTCGTGTTGGAGCGTTTGGTCAGGTAATCCTCCAACTGCCATATCTGCCCTATTAGACCTATCTAGGACTTAAAAACACTTTTGGTTATGTGTTCGTGTGTGTATTAACAGAATCCGATGCGTGGGCGCGCATTTCAGGACATCTGAATTTTTTGCTACTTTTGTATAGCTAGCATCGTCGTGTTGGAGCGTTTGGTCGGGTAATCCTCCAACTGCCATATCTGCCCTATTAGACCTATCTAGGACTTAAAAACACTTTTGGTGATGTGTTCGTGTGTGTATTAACAGAATCCGATGCGTGGGAGCGCATTTCAGGACATCTGAATTTTTTGCTACTTTTGTATAGCTAGCATCGTCGTGTTGGAGCGTTTGGTCAGGTAATCCTCCAACTGCCATATCTGCCCTATTAGACCTATCTAGGACTTAAAAACACTTTTGGTGATGTGTTCGTGTGTGTATTAACAGAATCCGATGCGTGGGAGCGCATTTCAGGACATCTGAATTTTTTGCTACTTTTGTATAGCTAGCATCGTCGTGTTGGAGCGTTTGGTCAGGTAATCCTCCAACTGCCATATCTGCCCTATTAGACCTATCTAGGACTTAAAAACACTTTTGGTGATGTGTTCGTGTGTGTATTAACAGAATCCGATGCGTGGGAGCGCATTTCAGGACATCTGAATTTTTTGATACTTTTGTATAGCTAGCATCGTCGTGTTGGAGCGTTTGGTCAGGTAATCCTCCAACTGCCATATCTGCCCTATTAGACCTATCTAGGACTTAAAAACACTTTTGGTGATGTGTTCGTGTGTGTATTAACAGAATCCGATGCGTGGGAGCGCATTTCAGGACATCTGAATTTTTTGCTACTTTTGTATAACTAGCATCGTCGTGTTGGAGCGTTTGGTCGGGTAATCCTCCAACTGCCATATCTGCCCTATTAGACCTATCTAGGACTTAAAAACACTTTTGGTGATGTGTTCGTGTGTGTATTAACAGAATCCGATGCGTGGGAGCGCATTTCAGGACATCTGAATTTTTTGCTACTTTTCTATAGCTAGCATCGTAGGGTTGGAGCGTTTGGTCAGGTAATCCTCCAACTGCCATATCTGCCCTATTAGACCTATCTAGGACTTAAAAACACTTTTGGTGATGTGTTCGTGTGTGTATTAACAGAATCCGATGCGTGGGAGCGCATTTCAGGACATCTGAATTTTTTGCTACTTTTGTATAGCTAGCATCGTCGTGTTGGAGCGTTTGGTCAGGTAATTGTCAGGTAATCCTCCAACTGCCATATCTGCCCTATTAGACCTATCTAGGACTTAAAAACACTTTTGGTGATGTGTTCGTGTGTGTATTAACAGAATCCGATGCGTGGGAGCGCATTTCAGGACATCTGAATTTTTTGCTACTTTTGTATAACTAGCATCGTCGTGTTGGAGCGTTTGGTCGGGTAATCCTCCAACTGCCATATCTGCCCTATTAGACCTATCTAGGACTTAAAAACACTTTTGGTGATGTGTTCGTGTGTGTATTAACAGAATCCGATGCGTGGGAGCGCATTTCAGGACATCTGAATTTTTTGCTACTTTTCTATAGCTAGCATCGTCGGGTTGGAGCGTTTGGTCAGGTAATCCTCCAACTGCCATATCTGCCCTATTAGACCTATCTAGGACTTAAAAACACTTTTGGTGATGTGTTCGTGTGTGTATTAACAGAATCCGATGCGTGGGAGCGCATTTCAGGACATCTGAATTTTTTGCTACTTTTGTATAGCTAGCATCGTCGGGTTGGAGCGTTTGGTCAGGTAATCCTCCAACTGCCATATCTGCCCTATTAGACCCATCTAGGACTTAAAAACACTTTTGGTGATGTGTTCGTGTGTGTATTAACAGAATCCGATGCGTTGGAACGCATTTCAGGACATCTGAATTTTTTGCTACTTTTGTATAGCTAGCATCGTCGTGTTGGAGCGTTTGGTCAGGTAATCCTCCAACTGCCATATCTGCCCTATTAGACCTATCTAGGACTTAAAAACACCTTTGGTGATGTGTTCGTGTGTGTATTAACAGAATCCGATGCGTGGGAGCGCATTTCAGGACATCTGAATTTTTTGCTACTTTTGTATAGCTAGCATCGTCGGGTTGGAGCGTTTGGTCAGGTAATCCTCCAACTGCCATATCTGCCCTATTAGACCCATCTAGGACTTAAAAACACTTTTGGTGATGTGTTCGTGTGTGTATTAACAGAATCCGATGCGTGGGAGCGCATTTCAGGACATCTGAATTTTTTGCTACTTTTGTATAGCTAGCATCGTCGGGTTGGAGCGTTTGGTCAGGTAATCCTCCAACTGCCATATCTGCCCTATTAGACCCATCTAGGACTTAAAAACACTTTTGGTGATGTGTTCGTGTGTGTATTAACAGAATCCGATGCGTTGGAACGCATTTCAGGACATCTGAATTTTTTGCTACTTTTGTATAGCTAGCATCGTCGTGTTGGAGCGTTTGGTCAGGTAATCCTCCAACTGCCATATCTGCCCTATTAGACCTATCTAGGACTTAAAAACACCTTTGGTGATGTGTTCGTGTGTGTATTAACAGAATCCGATGCGTGGGAGCGCATTTCAGGACATCTGAATTTTTTGCTACTTTTGTATAGCTAGCATCGTCGGGTTGGAGCGTTTGGTCAGGTAATCCTCCAACTGCCATATCTGCCCTATTAGACCCATCTAGGACTTAAAAACACTTTTGGTGATGTGTTCGTGTGTGTATTAACAGAATCCGATGCGTGGGAGCGCATTTCAGGACATCTGAATTTTTTGCTACTTTTGTATAGCTAGCATCGTCGGGTTGGAGCGTTTGGTCAGGTAATCCTCCAACTGCCATATCTGCCCTATTAGACCCATCTAGGACTTAAAAACACTTTTGGTGATGTGTTCGTGTGTGTATTAACAGAATCCGATGCGTTGGAACGCATTTCAGGACATCTGAATTTTTTGCTACTTTTGTATAGCTAGCATCGTCGTGTTGGAGCGTTTGGTCAGGTAATCCTCCAACTGCCATATCTGCCCTATTAGACCTATCTAGGACTTAAAAACACCTTTGGTGATGTGTTCGTGTGTGTATTAACAGAATCCGATGCGTGGGAGCGCATTTCAGGACATCTGAATTTTTTGCTACTTTTGTATAGCTAGCATCGTCGGGTTGGAGCGTTTGGTCAGGTAATCCTCCAACTGCCATATCTGCCCTATTAGACCTATCTAGGACTTAAAAACACCTTTGGTGATGTGTTCGTGTGTGTATTAACAGAATCCGATGCGTGGGAGCGCATTTCAGGACATCTGAATTTTTTGCTACTTTTGTATAGCTAGCATCGTCGGGTTGGAGCGTTTGGTCAGGTAATCCTCCAACTGCCATATCTGCCCTATTAGACCCATCTAGGACTTAAAAACACTTTTGGTGATGTGTTCGTGTGTGTATTAACAGAATCCGATGCGTGGGAGCGCATTTCAGGACATCTGAATTTTTTGCTACTTTTGTATAGCTAGCATCGTCGGGTTGGAGCGTTTGGTCAGGTAATCCTCCAACTGCCATATCTGCCCTATTAGACCCATCTAGGACTTAAAAACACTTTTGGTGATGTGTTCGTGTGTGTATTAACAGAATCCGATGCGTTGGAACGCATTTCAGGACATCTGAATTTTTTGCTACTTTTGTATAGCTAGCATCGTCGTGTTGGAGCGTTTGGTCAGGTAATCCTCCAACTGCCATATCTGCCCTATTAGACCTATCTAGGACTTAAAAACACCTTTGGTGATGTGTTCGTGTGTGTATTAACAGAATCCGATGCGTGGGAGCGCATTTCAGGACATCTGAATTTTTTGCTACTTTTGTATAGCTAGCATCGTCGGGTTGGAGCGTTTGGTCAGGTAATCCTCCAACTGCCATATCTGCCCTATTAGACCTATCTAGGACTTAAAAACACTTTTGGTGATGTGTTCGTGTGTGTAGTAACAGAATCCGATGCGTGGGAGCGCATTTCAGGACATCTGAATTTTTTGCTACTTTTGTATAGCTAGCATCGTCGTGTTGTAGCGTTTGGTCGGGTAATCCTCCAACTGCCATATCTGCCCTATTAGACCTATCTAGGACTTAAAAACACTTTTGGTGATGTGTTCGTGTGTGTATTAACAGAATCCGATGCGTGGGAGCGCATTTCAGGACATCTGAATTTTTTGCTACTTTTGTATAGCTAGCATCGTCGTGTTGGAGCGTTTGGTCAGGTAATTGTCAGGTAATCCTCCAACTGCCATATCTGCCCTATTAGACCTATCTAGGACTTAAAAACACCTTTGGTGATGTGTTCGTGTGTGTATTAACAGAATCCGATGCGTGGGAGCGCATTTCAGGACATCTGAATTTTTTGCTACTTTTGTATAGCTAGCATCGTCGTGTTGGAGCGTTTGGTCAGGTAATCCTCCAACTGCCATATCTGCCCTATTGGACCTATCTAGGACTTAAAAACACGTTTGGTGATGTGTTCGTGTGTGTATTAACAGAATCCGATGCGTGGGAGCGCATTTCAGGACATCTGAATTTTTTGCTACTTTTGTATAGCTAGCATCGTCGTGTTGGAGCGTTTGGTCAGGTAATCCTCCAACTGCCATATCTGCCCTATTAGACCCATCTAGGACTTAAAAACACTTTTGGTGATGTGTTCGTGTGTGTATTAACAGAATCCGATGCGTTGGAACGCATTTCAGGACATCTGAATTTTTTGCTACTTTTGTATAGCTAGCATCGTCGTGTTGGAGCGTTTGGTCAGGTAATCCTCCAACTGCCATATCTGCCCTATTAGACCTATCTAGGACTTAAAAACACTTTTGGTGATGTGTTCGTGTGTGTATTAACAGAATCCGATGCGTGGGAGCGCATTTCAGGACATCTGCATTTTTTGCTACTTTTGTATAGCTAGCATCGTCGTGTTGGAGCGTTTTGTCAGGTAATTGTCAGGTAATCCTCCAACTGCCATATCTGCCCTATTAGACCTATCTAGGACTTAAAAACACATTTGGTGATGTGTTCGTGTGTGTATTAACAGAATCCGATGCGTTGGAGCGCATTTCAGGACATCTGAATTTTTTGCTACTTTTGTATAGCTAGCATCGTCGTGTTGGAGCGTTTTGTCAGGTAATCCTCCAACTGCCATATCTGCCCTATTAGACCTATCTAGGACTTAAAAACACCTTTGGTGATGTGTTCGTGTGTGTATTAACAGAATCCGATGCGTTGGAGCGCATTTCAGGACATCTGAATTTTTTGCTACTTTTGTATAGCTAGCATCGTCGTGTTGGAGCGTTTGGTCAGGTAATCCTCCAACTGCCATATCTGCCCTATTAGACCTATCTAGGACTTAAAAACACTTTTGGTGATGTGTTCGTGTGTGTATTAACAGAATCCGATGCGTGGGAGCGCATTTCAGGACATCTGCATTTTTTGCTACTTTTGTATAGCTAGCATCGTCGTGTTGGAGCGTTTTGTCAGGTAATTGTCAGGTAATCCTCCAACTGCCATATCTGCCCTATTAGACCTATCTAGGACTTAAAAACACATTTGGTGATGTGTTCGTGTGTGTATTAACAGAATCCGATGCGTTGGAGCGCATTTCAGGACATCTGAATTTTTTGCTACTTTTGTATAGCTAGCATCGTCGTGTTGGAGCGTTTTGTCAGGTAATCCTCCAACTGCCATATCTGCCCTATTAGACCTATCTAGGACTTAAAAACACCTTTGGTGATGTGTTCGTGTGTGTATTAACAGAATCCGATGCGTTGGAGCGCATTTCAGGACATCTGAATTTTTTGCTACTTTTGTATAGCTAGCATCGTCGTGTTGGAGCGTTTGGTCAGGTAATTGTCAGGTAATCCTCCAACTGCCATATCTGCCCTATTAGACTTATCTAGGACTTAAAAACACCTTTGGTGATGTGTTCGTGTGTGTGGCCATGCACGACACACGCCACTGTGGCCCTGCTGGACATACGCCGAAGTGGCCATGCAGGACACACTCCACATACGCCACAGTGGCCATGCAGGACATACGCCACCGTGGCCAAGCAGGACATACGCCACAGTGGCCCTGCTGGACATGCGCCACAGTTGCCATGCAGGACAACTCTCAAGACTGCCTCCTCTACCATACGAAAAATGTTACGCATACGCCACAGTTGCCATGCAGGACAACTCTCAAGACTGCCTCCTCTACCATACGAAAAATGTTACGCATACGCCACAGTGGCCATGCAGGACATACGCCACAGTGGCCCTGCTGGACATACGCCACACTGGCCATGCAGGACATACGCCGCAGTGGCCCTGCAGGACATGCGCCACCGTGGCCATGCTGGACGTACGCCACAGTTGCCATGCAGGACAACTCTCAAGACTGCCTCCTCTACCATACGAAAAATGTTACGCATACGCCACAGTGGCCATGCAGGACATACGCCACAGTGGCCCTGCTGGACATACGCCACACTGGCCATGCAGGACATACGCCGCAGTGGCCCTGCAGGACATACGCCACTGTGGCCATGCAGGACATACGCCACTGTGGCCATGCAGGACATACGCCACTGTGGCCCTGCTGGACATACGCCCCTGTGGCCATGCTGGAGGTACGCCACAGTTGCCATGCAGGACAACTCTCAAGACTGCCTGCTCTACCATACGAAAAATGTTACGCATACGCCACAGTGGCCGTGCAGGACATACGCCACTGTGGCCCTGCTGGACATACGCCACAGTGGCCATGCTGGACGTACGCCACAGTTGCCATGCAGGACAACTCTCAAGACTGCCTCCTCTACCATACGAAAAATGTTACGCATACGCCGCAGTGGCCCTGCTGGACGTACGCCACAGTTGCCATGCAGGACATACGCCACAGTGGCGCTGCTGGACATACGCCACTGTGGCCCTGCTGGACATACGCCACAGTGGCCCTGCTGGACATACGCCACAGTGGCGCTGCAGGACACACGCCACTGTGGCCATGCAGGACATACGCCACTGGGGCCCTGTTGGACATACGCCACCGTGGCCATTCAGGACATACGCCACTGTGGCCATGCAGGACATACGCCACAGTGGCCCTGCTGGACATACGCCACAGTGGCGCTGCTGGACATACGCCACAGTGGCCCTGCTGGACATACGCCACAGTGGCCCTGCTGGACATACGCCACAGTGGCGCTGCAGGACATACGCCACAGTGGCGCTGCTGGACATACGCCACTGTGGCCCTGCTGGACATACACCACTGTGGCCATGCTGGACGTACGCCACAGTTGCCATGCAGGACATATGCCACCGTGGCCATGCAGGATAGCTCTCAAGACTGCCTCCTCTACCATACGACACAGTGGCGCTGCAGGACAAACGCCACAGTGGCCCTGCTGGACATACGCCACAGTGGCGCTGCAGGACATACGCCACAATGGCGCTGCTGGACATGCGCCACTGTGGCCCTGCTGGACATACGCCACAGTGGCCCTGCTGGACATACGCCACAGTGGCGCTGCAGGACATACGCCACAGTGGCCCTGCTGGACATACGCCACAGTGGCGCTGCAGGACATACGCCACAATGGCGCTGCTGGACATGCGCCACTGTGGCCCTGCTGGACATACGCCACAGTGGCCTTGCTGGACATACGCCACAGTGGCCCTGCTGGACATTCGCCACAGTGGCCCTGCAGGACATATGCCACCGTGGCCATGCAGGACAGCTCTCAAGACTGCCTCCTCTACCATACGAAAAATGTTACGCATACGCCACAGTGGCCATGCAGGACATACGCCACAGTGGCCCTGCTGGACATACGGCACAGTGGCCATGCTGGACGTACGCCACAGTTGCCATGCAGGACATATGCCACCGTGGCCATGCAGGACAGCTCTCAAGACTGCCTCCTCTACCATACGCCACAGTGGCGCTGCAGGACATACGCCACAGTGGCGCTGCTGGACATACGCCACTGTGGCCCTGCTGGACATACGCCACAGTGGCGCTGCAGGACATACGCCACTGTGGCCATGCAGGACATACGCCACTTGGGCCCTGCTGGACATACGCCACAGTGGCCCTGCTGGACATACGCCACAGTGGCGCTGCAGGACATACGCCACTGTGGCCATGCAGGACATACGCCACTTGGGCCCTGCTGGACATTCGCCACAGTGGCCCTGCTGGACATACGCCACAGTGGCGCTGCTGGACATACGCCACAGTGGCCCTGCTGGACATACGCCACAGTGGCGCTGCTGGACATACGCCACTGTGGCCCTGCTGGACATACGCCACAGTGGCGCTGCAGGACATACGCCACTGTGGCCATGCAGGACATACGCCACTTGGGCCCTGCTGGACATTCGCCACAGTGGCCCTGCTGGACATATGCCACCGTGGCCATGCTGGACATACGGCACAGTGGCCATGCTGGACGTACGCCACAGTTGCCATGCAGGACAACTCTCAAGACTGCCTCCTCTACCATACGAAAAATGTTACGCATACGCCACAGTGGCCATGCAGGACATACGCCACAGTGGCCCTGCTGGACATACGGCACAGTGGCCATGCTGGACGTACGCCACAGTTGCCATGCAGGACAACTCTCAAGACTGCCTCCTCTACTATACGAAAAATGTTACGCATACGCCACAGTGGCCATGCAGGACATACGCCACTGTGGCCCTGCTGGACATACGCCGCAGTGGCGCTGCAGGACATACGCCACTGTGGCCATGCTGGACATACGCCACAGTGGCCATGTTGGACAGCTCTCAAGACTGCCTCCTCTACCATACGAAAAATTTTACGCATACGCCACAGTGGCCATGCAGGACATACGCCACTGTGGCCCTGCTGGACATACGCCACAGTGGCCATGTTGGACATACGCCACAGTGGCCCTGCTGGACATACGCCACAGTGGCCCTGCTGGACATACGCCACAGTGGACCTGCTGGACATACGTCACAGATGCCATGCAGGACAACTCTCAAGACTGCCTCCTCTACCATACGACAAATGTTACGCATACGCCACAGTGGCCATGCAGGACATACGCCACTGTGGCCCTGCTGGACATACGCCGCAGTGGCGCTGCAGGACAAACACAACTGTGGCCATGCAGGACATACGCCACTGTGGCCCTGCTGGACATACTCCACTGTGGCCCTGCTGGACATACACCACAGTAGCCCTGCTGGACATGCGCCACCGTGGCCATGCAGGACATACGCCACTATGGCCATGCAGGACATACGCTACAGTGGCGCTGTAGGACATACGCCACTATGGCCATGCAGGACATACGCTACAGTGGCGCTGTAGGACATACGCCACTATGGCCATGAAGGACATACGCTACAGTGGCGCTGTAGGACATACGCCACTGTGGCCATGCAGGACATACGAAACTGTGGCCCTGCTGGACAGACGTCACAGTTGCCATGCAGGACAACTCTCAAGACTGCCTCCTCTACCATACGACAAATGTTACGCATACGCCACAGTGGCCATGCAGGACATACGCCACTGTGGCCCTGCTGGACATACGGCACAGTGGCCATGCTGGACGTACGCCACAGTTGCCATGCAGGACAACTCTCAAGACTGCCTCCTCTACTATACGAAAAATGTTACGCATACGCCACAGTGGCCATGCAGGACATACGCCACTGTGGCCCTGCTGGACATACGCCGCAGTGGCGCTGCAGGACATACGCCACTGTGGCCATGCTGGACATACGCCACTGTGGCCCTGCTGGACATACGTCACAGTTGCCATGCAGGACAGCTCTCAAGACTGCCTCCTCTACCATACGAAAAATGTTACGCATACGCCACAGTGGCCATGCAGGTCATACACGACTGTGGCCATGCAGGACATACGCCACTGTGGCCCTGCTGGACATACTCCACTGTGGCCCTGCTGGACATACACCACAGTAGCCCTGCTGGACATGCGCCACCGTGGCCATGCAGTACATACGCCACTATGGCCATGCAGGACATACGCTACAGTGGCGCTGTAGGACATACGCCACTATGGCCATGCAGGACATACGCTACAGTGGCGCTGTAGGACATACGCCACTATGGCCATGCAGGACATACGCTACAGTGGCGCTGTAGGACATACGTCACAGTTGCCATGCATGACAACTCTCAAGACTGCCTCCTCTACCATACGAAAAATGTTACGCATACGCCACAGTGGCCATGCAGGACATACGCCACTGTGGCCCTGCTGGACATACGCCACAGTGGCCCTGCTGGACATACGTCACAGTTGCCATCCAGGACAACTCTCAAGACTGCCTCCTCTACCATACGAAAAATGTTACGCACACGCCACAGTGGCCATACAGGACATACGCCACTGTGGCCCTGCTGGACATACGCCACAGTGGCCATGCTGGACATACGCCACCATGGCCATGCAGGACATACGCCACTGTGGCCCTGTTGGACATACGCCACCTTACCATACGAAAAATATTACGCATACGCCACAGTGGCCATGCAAGACATACGCCACAGGGGCCCTGCTGGACATACGCCACAGTGGCCATGCTGGACATACACCACAGTGGCCCTGCTGGACATGCGCCACCGTGGCCATGAAGGACATACGCCACTGTGGCCATGCAGGACATACGCCACAGTGGCGCTGCAGGACATACGCCACTGTGGCCATGCAGGACATACGGCACTGTGGCCATGCAAGACATACGCCACTGTGGCCCTGCTGGACATACGCCACAGTGGCCCTGCTGGACATACGTCACAGTTGCCATGCATGACAACTCTCAAGACTGCCTCCTCTACCATACGAAAAATGTTACGCATACGCCACAGTGGCCATGCAGGACATACGCCACAGTGGCCCTGCTGGACATACGCCACAGTGGCCATGCTGGACATACACCACAGTGGCCCTGCTGGACATGCGCCACCGTGGCCATGAAGGACATACGCCACTGTGGCCATGCAGGACATACGCCACAGTGGCGCTGCAGGACATACGCCACTGTGGCCATGCAGGACATACGGCACTGTGGCCATGCAAGACATACGCCACTGTGGCCCTGCTGGACATACGCCACAGTGGCCCTGCTGGACATACGTCACAGTTGCCATGCATGACAACTCTCAAGACTGCCTCCTCTACCATACGAAAAATGTTACGCATACGCCACAGTGGCCATGCAGGACATACGCCACAGTGGCCCAGCTGGACATACGCCACAGTGGCCATGCTGGACATACACCACAGTGGCCCTGCTGGACATGCGCCACCGTGGCCATGAAGGACATACGCCACTGTGGCCATGCAGGACATACGCCACAATGGCGCTGCAGGACATACGCCACTGTGGCCATGCAGGACATACGCCACTGTGGCCATGCAGGACATACGCCACAATGGCGCTGCAGGACATACGCCACTGTGGCCATGCAGGACATACGGCACTGTGGCCATGCAAGACATACGCCACTGTGGCCCTGCTGGACATACGCCACAGTGGCCCTGCTGGACATACGTCACAGTTGCCATGCATGACAACTCTCAAGACTGCCTCCTCTACCATACGAAAAATGTTACGCATACGCCACAGTGGCCATGCAGGACATACGCCACAGTGGCCCTGCTGGACATACGCCACAGTGGCCATGCTGGACATACACCACAGTGGCCCTGCTGGACATGCGCCACCGTGGCCATGAAGGACATACGCCACTGTGGCCATGCAGGACATACGCCACAGTGGCGCTGCAGGACATACGCCACTGTGGCCATGCAGGACATACGGCACTGTGGCCATGCAAGACATACGCCACAGTGGCCCTGCTGGACATACGTCACGTTTGCCATGCTGGACATACGTCACGTTTGCCATGCAGGACAACTCTCAAGACTGCCTCCTCTACCATACGAAAAATGTTACGCATACGCCACAGTGGCCATGCAGGACATACGCCACTGTGGCCCTGCTGGACATACGCCACATTGGCCATGCTGGACATACACCACAGTGGCCATGAAGGACATACGCCACTGTGGCCGTGCTGGACATACGCCACAGTGGCCATGCTGGACATACACCACAGTGGCCCTGCTGGACATACGCCACAGTGGCCATGCTGGACATACGCCACAGTGGCCCTGCTGGACATACGCCACAGTGGCCCTGCTGGACATACGTCACAGTTGCCATGCATGACAACTCTCAAGACTGCCTCCTCTACCATACGAAAAATGTTACGCGTACGCCACAGTGGCCATGCAGGACATACGCGACTGTGGCCATGCAGGACATACGCCACTGTGGCCATGCTGGACGTATGCCACAGTTGCCATGCAGGACAACTCTCAAGACTGCCTCCTCTACCATACGAAAAATGTTACGCATACGCCACAGTGGCCATGCAGGACATACGCCACTGTGGCCCTGCTGGACATACGCCACAGTTGCCATGCAAGACAACTCTCAAGATTGCCTCCTCTACCATACGAAAAATGTTACGCGTACGCCACAGTGGCCATGCAGGACATACGCCACTGTGGCCCTGCTGGACATACGCCACTGTGGCCCGGCTGGACATACGCCACCGTGGCCATGCAGGACATACGCCACTGTGGCCATGCAGGACATACGCCACTGTGGCCCTGCTGGACATACGCCACAGTGGCGCTGCAGGACATACGCCACTGTGGCCATGCAGGACATACGCCACTGTGGCCCTGCTGGACATACGCCACCGTGGCCATGCAGGACATACACCACTGTGGCCATGCAGGACATACGCCACAGTGGCCCTGCTGGACATACGCCACAGTGGCCCTGCTGGACATACGCCACCGTGGCCATGCAGGACATACACCACTGTGGCCATGCAGGACATACGCCGCAGTTGCCATGCAGGACAACTCTCAAGACTGAATCCTCTACCATACGAAAAATGTTACGCATACGCCACAGTGGCCATGCAGGACATACGCCACTGTGGCCATGAAGGACATACGCCACAGTGGCCATGCTGGACATACACCACTGTGGCCATGCAGGACATACGCCACTGTGGCCCTGCTGGACATACGCCACCGTGGTCCTGCTGCACATACGCCGCAGTGGCGCTGCAGGACATACGCCACTGTGGCCCTGCTGGACATACGCCACTGTGGCCATGAAGGACAGCTCTCAAGACTGCCTCCTCTACCATACGAAAAATGTTACGCATACGCCACAGTGGCCATGCAGGACATACGCCACTGTGGCCATGCAGGACATATGCCACTGTGGCCCTGCTGGACATACGCCACAGTGGCGCTGCAGGACATACGCCACTGTGGCCATGCAGGACATACGCCACTGTGGCCCTGCTGGACATACGCCAGCGTGGCCATGCAGGACATACACCACTGTGGCCATGCAGGACATACGCCACAGTGGCAATGCTGGACATACGCCACAGTGGCCCTGCTGGACATACGTCACAGTTGCCATGCAGGACAACTCTCAAGACTGCCTCCTCTACCATACGAAAAATGTTACGCATACGCCACAGTGGCCATGCAGGACATACGCCACTGAGGCCCATGCAGGACATACGCCACACTGGCCCTGCTGGACATACGCCACAGTGGCCATGCTGGACATACACCACAGTGGCCCTGCTGGACATGCGCCACCGTGGCCATGAAGGACATACGCCACTGTGGCCATGCAGGACATACGGCACAGTGGCAATGCTGGACATACGCCACAGTGGCCCTGCTGGACATACGTCACAGTTGCCATGCAGGACAACTCTCAAGACTGCCTCCTCTACCATACGAAAAATGTTACGCATACGCCACAGTGGCCATGCAGGACATACGCCACTGAGGCCCATGCAGGACATACGCCACAGTGGCCCTGCTGGACATACGCCACAGTGGCCATGCTGGACATACACCACAGTGGCCCTGCTGGACATGCGCCACCGTGGCCATGAAGGACATACGCCACTGTGGCCATGCAGGACATACGGCACTGTGGCCATGCAAGACATACGCCACTGTGGCCCTGCTGGACATACACCACAGTGGCCCTGCTGGACATACGCCACTGTGGCCCTGCTGGACATACGCCACTGTGGCCATGCAGGACATACGCCACTGTGGCCCTGCTGGACAAACGCCACAGTGGCGCTGCAGGACATACGCCACTGTGGCCATGCAGGACATACGCCACTGTGGCCCTGCTGGACATACGCCACCGTGGCCATGCAGGACATACACCACTGTGGCCATGCAGGACATACGCCACAGTGGCCCTGCTGGACATACGCCACAGTGGCCCTGCTGGACATACGCCACCGTGGCCATGCAGGACATACACCACTGTGGCCATGCAGGACATACGCCGCAGTTGCCATGCAGGACAACTCTCAAGACTGCCTCCTCTACCATACGAAAAATGTTACGCATACGCCACAGTGGCCATGCAGGACATACGCCACTGTGGCCATGAAGGACATACGCCACAGTGGCCATGCTGGACATACACCACTGTGGCCATGCAGGACATACGCCACTGTGGCCCTGCTGGACATACGCCACCGTGGTCCTGCTGCACATACGCCGCAGTGGCGCTGCAGGACATACGCCACTGTGGCCCTGCTGGACATACGCCAGCGTGGTCATGCAGGACATACACCACTGTGGCCATGCAGGACATACGCCACTATGGCCCTGCTGGACATACGCCACAGTGGCCCTGCTGGACATACGTCACAGTTGCCATGCAGGACACCTCTCAAGACTGCCTCCTCTACCATACGAAAAATGTTACGCATACGCCACAGTGGCCATGCAGGACATACGCCACTGAGGCCCTGCTGGACATACGCCACTGTGGCCATGCAGGACATACGCCACAGTGGCAATGCTGGACATACGCCACAGTGGCCCTGCTGGACATACGTCACAGTTGCCATGCAGGACAACTCTCAAGACTGCCTCCTCTACCATACGAAAAATGTTACGCATACGCCACAGTGGCCATGCAGGACATACGCCACTGAGGCCCTGCTGGACATACGCCACTGTGGCCATGCTGGACCTGCACCACAATGGCCATGAAGGACATACGCCACTGTGGCCATGCAGGACATACGCCACTGTGGCCCTGCTGGACATTCGCCACAGTGGCCCTGCTGGACATACGCCACAGTGGCCATGCTGGACATACGCCACTGTGGCCATGAAGGACATACGCCACAATGGCCATGCTGGACATACACCACTGTGGCCATGCAGGACATACGCCACTGTGGCCCTGCTGGACATACGCCACCGTGGTCCTGCTGCACATACGCCACAGTGGCGCTGCAGGACATACGCCACAATGGCCATGCTGGACATACACCACTGTGGCCATGCTGGACATACGCCACAGTGGCCCTGCTGGACATACGTCACAGTTGCCATGCAGGACAACTCTCAAGACTGCCTCCTCTACCATACGAAAAATGTTACGCATACGCCACAGTGGCCATGCAGGACACACGCCACTGTGGCCCTGCTGGACATACGCCGAAGTGGCCCTGCAGGACATATGCCACCGTGGCCATGCAGGACAGCTCTCAAGACTGCCTCCTCTACCATACGAAAAATGTTACGCATACGCCACAGTGGCCATGCAGGACATACGCCACTGTGGCCATGAAGGACATACGCCACAATGGCCATGCTGGACATACACCACTGTGGCCATGCAGGACATACGCCACTGTGGCCCTGCTGGACATACGCCACCGTGGTCCTGCTGCACATACGCCACAGTGGCGCTGCAGGACATACGCCACTGTGGCCATGCAGGACATACGCCACTGTGGCCCTGCTGGACATACGCCACCGTGGCCATGCAGGACATACACCACTGTGGCCATGGAGGACATACGCCACGGTGGCCCTGCTGGACATACGCCACAGTGGCCCTGCTGGACATACGCCACCGTGGCCATGCAGGACATACACCACTGTGGCCATGCAGGACATACGCCGCAGTTGCCATGCAGGACAACTCTCAAGACTGCCTCCTCTACCATACGAAAAATGTTACGCATACGCCACAGTGGCCATGCAGGACATACGCCACTGTGGCCATGAAGGACATACGCCACAGTGGCCATGCTGGACATACACCACTGTGGCCATGCAGGACATACGCCACTGTGGCCCTGCTGGACATACGCCACCGTGGTCCTGCTGCACATACGCCACAGTGGCGCTGCAGGACATACGCCACTGTGGCCATGCAGGACATACGCCACTGTGGCCCTGCTGGACATACCCCACCGTGGCCATGCAGGACATACACCACTGTGGCCATGCAGGACATACGCCACAGTGGCCCTGCTGGACATACGCCACAGTGGCCCTGCTGGACATACGCCACTGTGGCCATGCAGGACATACACCACTGTGGCCATGCAGGACATACGCCGCAGTTGCCATGCAGGACAACTCTCAAGACTGCCTTCTCTACCATACGAAAAATGTTACGCATACGCCACAGTGGCCATGCAGGACATACGCCACAGTGGCCATGCTGGACATACACCACTGTGGCCATGCAGGACATACGCCACTGTGGCCCTGCTGGACATACGCCACCGTGGTCCTGCTGCACATACGCCGCAGTGGCGCTGCAGGACATACGCCACTGTGGCCCTGCTGGACATACGCCACTGTGGCCATGAAGGACAGCTCTCAAGACTGCCTCCTCTACCATACGAAAAATGTTACGCATACGCCACAGTGGCCATGCAGGACATACGCCACTGTGGCCATGCAGGACATATGCCACTGTGGCCCTGCTGGACATACGCCACAGTGGCGCTGCAGGACATACGCCACTGTGGCCATGCAGGACATACGCCACTGTGGCCCTGCTGGACATACGCCAGCGTGGCCATGCAGGACATACACCACTGTGGCCATGCAGGACATACGCCACAGTGGCAATGCTGGACATACGCCACAGTGGCCCTGCTGGACATACGTCACAGTTGCCATGCAGGACAACTCTCAAGACTGCCTCCTCTACCATACGAAAAATGTTACGCATACGCCACAGTGGCCATGCAGGACATACGCCACTGAGGCCCATGCAGGACATACGCCACAGTGGCCCTGCTGGACATACGCCACAGTGGCCATGCTGGACATACACCACAGGGGCCCTGCTGGACATGCGCCACCGTGGCCATGAAGGACATACGCCACTGTGGCCATGCAGGACATACGCCACAGTGGCGCTGCAGGACATACGCCACTGTGGCCATGCAGGACATACGGCACTGTGGCCATGCATGACAACTCTCAAGACTGCCTCCTCTACCATACAAAAAATGTTACGCATACGCCACATTGGCCATGCAGGACATACGCCACTGTGGCCGTGCTGGACATACGCCACAGTGGCCATGCTGGACATACACCACAGTGGCCCTGCTGGACATACGCCACAGTGGCCATGGTTGACATACGCCACAGTGGCCCTGCTGGACATACGCCACAGTGGCCATGCTGGACATACACCACAGTGGCCATGAAGGACATACGCCACTGTGGCCGTGCTGAACATACGCCACAGTGGCCATGCTGGACATACACCACAGTGGCCCTGCTGGACATACGCCACAGTGGCCATGCTGGACATACGCCACAGTGGCCCTGCTGGACATACGCCACAGTGGCCCTGCTGGACATACGTCACAGTTGCCATGCATGACAACTCTCAAGACTGCCTCCTCTACCATACGAAAAATGTTACGCGTACGCCACAGTGGCCATGCAGGACATACGCCACTGTGGCCCTGCTGGACATACGCCACAGTGGCCAATCTGGACATACACCACGGTGGCCCTGCTGGACATGCGCCACCGTGGCCGTGAAGGACATACGCCACTGTGGCCATGCAGGACATACGCCACTGTGGCCCTGCTGGACATACGCCACAGTGGCGCTGCAGGACATACGCCACTGTGGCCATGCAGGACATACGCCACTGTGGCCCTGCTGGACATACGCCACCGTGGCCATGCAGGACATACGCCACTGTGGCCATGCAGGACATACGCCACTGTGGCCATGCAGGACATACGCCACTGTGGCCCTGCTGGACATACGCCACTGTGGCCATGCAGGACATACGCGACTGTGGCCATGCAGGACATACGCCACTGTGGCCATGCTGGACGTATGCCACAGTTGCCATGCAGGACAACTCTCAAGACTGCCTCCTCTACCATACGAAAAATGTTACGCATACGCCACAGTGGCCATGCAGGACATACGCCACTGTGGCCCTGCTGGACATACGCCACAGTTGCCATGCAAGACAACTCACAAGACTGCCTCCTCTACCATACGAAAAATGTTACGCGTACGCCACAGTGGCCATGCAGGACATACGCCACTGTGGCCCTGCTGGACATACGCCACTGTGGCCCTGCTGGACATACGCCACTGTGGCCATGCAGGACATACGCCACTGTGGCCCTGCTGGACATACGCCACCGTGGCCATGCAGGACATACGCCACTGTGGCCATGCAGGACATACGCCACTGTGGCCCTGCTGGACATACGCCACAGTGGCGCTGCAGGACATACGCCACTGTGGCCATGCAGGACATACGCCACTGTGGCCCTGCTGGACATACGCCACCGTGGCCATGCAGAACATACACCACTGTGGCCATGCAGGACATACGCCACAGTGGCCCTGCTGGACATACGCCACAGTGGCCCTGCTGGACATACGCCACCGTGGCCATGCAGGACATACACCACTGTGGCCATGCAGGACATACGCCGCAGTTGCCATGCAGGACAACTCTCAAGACTGCCTCCTCTACCATACGAAAAATGTTACGCATACGCCACAGTGGCCATGCAGGACATACGCCACTGTGGCCATGAAGGACATACGCCACAGTGGCCATGCTGGACATACACCACTGTGGCCATGCAGGACATACGCCACTGTGGCCCTGCTGGACATACGCCACCGTGGTCCTGCTGCACATACGCCGCAGTGGCGCTGCAGGACATACGCCACTGTGGCCCTGCTGGACATACGCCAGCGTGGCCATGCAGGACATACACCACTGTGGCCATGCAGGACATACGCCACAGTGGCAATGCTGGACATACGGCACAGTGGCCCTGCTGGACATACGTCACAGTTGCCATGCAGGACAACTCTCAAGACTGCCTCCTCTACCATACGAAAAATGTTACGCATACGCCACAGTGGCCATGCAGGACATACGCCACTGAGGCCCTGCTGGACATACGCCACTGTGGCCATGCAGGACATACGCCACAGTGGCAATGCTGGACATACGCCACAGTGGCCCTGCTGGACATACGTCACAGTTGCCATGCAGGACAACTCTCAAGACTGCCTCCTCTACCATACGAAAAATGTTACGCATACGCCACAGTGGCCATGCAGGACATACGCCACTGAGGCCCTGCTGGACATACGCCACTGTGGCCATGCTGGACCTGCACCACAATGGCCATGAAGGACATACGCCACTGTGGCCATGCAGGACATACGCCAGTGTGGCCCTGCTGGACATTCGCCACAGTGGCCCTGCTGGACATACGCCACAGTGGCCATGCTGGACATACGCCACTGTGGCCATGAAGGACAGCTCTCAAGACTGCCTCCTCTACCATACGAAAAATGTTACGCATACGCCACAGTGGCCATGCAGGACACACGCCACTGTGGCCCTGCTGGACATACGCCGAAGTGGCCCTGCAGGACATATGCCACCGTGGCCATGCAGGACAGCTCTCAAGACTGCCTCCTCTACCATACGAAAAATGTTACGCATACGCCACAGTGGCCATGCAGGACATACGCCACGGTGGCCATGCTAGACATACGCCACAGTGGCCCTGCTGGACATACGCCACAGTGGCCATGCAGGACATACGCCACAGTGGCCATGTAGGACATACGCCACAGTGGCCCTGCTGGACATACGCCACCATGGCCATGCAGGACATACGCCACTGTGGCCATGCAGGACATACGCCACTGAGGCCCTGCTGGACATACGCCACCGTGGCCATGCAGGACATACGGCACTGTGGCCATGGAGGACATACGCCACAGTGGCCCTGCTGGACATACGCCACAGTTGCCCTGCTGGACATACGTCACAGTTGCCATGCAGGACAACTCTCAAGACTGCCTCCTCTACCATACGAAAAATGTTACGCATACGCCACAGTGGCCATGCAGGACATACGCCACTGTGGCCCTGCTGGACATACGCCACAGTTGCCATGCAAGACAACTCTCAAGACTGCCTCCTCTACCATACGAAAAATGTTACGCATACGCCACAGTGGCCATGCAGGACATACGCCACTGTGGCCATGCAGGACATATGCCACTGTGGCCCTGCTGGACATACGCCACAGTGGCGCTGCAGGACATACGCCACAGTGGCCATGCAGGACATACGCCACTGTGGCCATGCAGGATATATGCCACTGTGGCCCTGCTGGACATACGCCACAGTGGCGCTGCAGGACATACGCCACTGTGGCCATGCAGGACATACGCCACTGTGGCCCTGCTGGACATACGCCAGCGTGGCCATGTAGGACATACACCACTGTGGCCATGCAGGACATACGCCACAGTGGCAATGCTGGACATACGCCACAGTGGCCCTGCTGGACATACGTCACAGTTGCCATGCAGGACAACTCTCAAGACTGCCTCCTCTACCATACGAAAAATGTTACGCATACGCCACAGTGGCCATGCAGGACATACGCCACTGAGGCCCATGCAGGACATACGCCACAGTGGCCCTGCTGGACATACGCCACAGTGGCCATGCTGGACATACACCACAGTGGCCCTGCTGGACATGCGCCACCGTGGCCATGAAGGACATACGCCACTGTGGCCATGCAGGACATACGCCACAGTGGCGCTGCGGGACATACGCCACAGTGGCCATGCAGGACATACGGCACTGTGGCCATGCAAGACATACGCCACTGTGGCCCTGCTGGACATACGCCACAGTGGCCCTGCTGGACATACGTCACAGTTGCCATGCATGACAACTCTCAAGACTGCCTCCTCTACCATACAAAAAATGTTACGCATACGCCACATTGGCCATGCAGGACATACGCCACTGTGGCCGTGCTGGACATACGCCACAGTGGCCATGCTGGACATACACCACAGTGGCCCTGCTGGACATACGCCACAGTGGCCATGCTGGACATACACCACAGTGGCCCTGCTGGACATACGCCACAGTGGCCATGCTGGACATACACCACAGTGGCCCTGCTGGACATACGCCACAGTGGCCATGCTGGACATACACCACAGTGGCCATGAAGGACATACGCCACTGTGGCCGTGCTGGACATACGCCACAGTGGCCATGCTGGACATACACCACAGTGGCCCTGCTGGACATACGCCACAGTGGCCATGCTGGACATACGCCACAGTGGCCCTGCTGGACATACGCCACAGTGGCCCTGCTGGACATACGTCACAGTTGCCATGCATGACAACTCTCAAGACTGCCTCCTCTACCATACGAAAAATGTTACGCGTACGCCACAGTGGCCATGCAGGACATACGCCACTGTGGCCCTGCTGGACATACGCCACAGTGGCCAATCTGGACATACACCACGGTGGCCCTGCTGGACATGCGCCACCGTGGCCGTGAAGGACATACGCCACTGTGGCCATGCAGGACATACGCCACTGTGGCCCTGCTGGACATACGCCACAGTGGCGCTGCAGGACATACGCCACTGTGGCCATGCAGGACATACGCCACTGTGGCCCTGCTGGACATACGCCACCGTGGTCATGCAGGACATACGCCACTGTGGCCATGCAGGACATACGCCACTGTGGCCCTGCTGGACATACGCCACTGTGGCCATGCAGGACATACGCGACTGTGGCCATGCAGGACATACGCCACTGTGGCTATGCTGGACGTATGCCACAGTTGCCATGCAGGACAACTCTCAAGACTGCCTCCTCTACCATACGAAAAATGTTACGCATACGCCACAGTGGCCATGCAGGACATACGCCACAGTGGCCCTGCTGGACATACGCCACAGTGGCCATGCTGGACATACGCCACAGTGGCCCTGCTGGACATACGCCACAGTGGCCCTGCTGGACATACGTCACAGTTGCCATGCATGACAACTCTCAAGACTGCCTCCTCTACCATACGAAAAATGTTACGCGTACGCCACAATGGCCATGCAGGACATACGCCACTGTGGCCCTGCTGGACATACGCCACCGTGGCCATGCAGGACATACGCCACTGTGGCCATGCAGGACATACGCCACTGTGGCCCTGCTGGACATACGCCACAGTGGCGCTGCAGGACATACGCCACTGTGGCCATGCAGGACATACGCCACTGTGGCCCTGCTGGACATACGCCACCGTGGCCATGCAGGACATACACCACTGTGGCCATGCAGGACATACGCCACAGTGGCCCTGCTGGACATACGCCACAGTGGCCCTGCTGGACATACGCCACCGTGGCCATGCAGGACATACACCACTGTGGCCATGCAGGACATACGCCGCAGTTGCCATGCAGGACAACTCTCAAGACTGCCTCCTCTACCATACGAAAAATGTTACGCATACGCCACAGTGGCCATGCAGGACATACGCCACGGTGGCCATGCTAGACATACGCCACAGTGGCCCTGCTGGACATACGCCACAGTGGCCATGCAGGACATACGCCACAGTGGCCATGCAGGACATACGCCACAGTGGCCCTGCTGGACATACGCCACCATGGCCATGCAGGACATACGCCACTGTGGCCATGCAGGACATACGCCACTGAGGCCCTGCTGGACATACGCCACCGTGGCCATGCAGGACATACGGCACTGTGGCCATGGAGGACATACGCCACAGTGGCCCTGCTGGACATACGCCACAGTTGCCCTGCTGGACATACGTCACAGTTGCCATGCAGGACAACTCTCAAGACTGCCTCCTCTACCATACGAAAAATGTTACGCATACGCCACAGTGGCCATGCAGGACATACGCCACTGAGGCCCTGCTGGACATACGCCACTGTGGCCATGCAGGACATACGCCACAGTGGCAATGCTGGACATACACCACTGTGGCCATGGAGGACATACGCCACCGTGGTCCTGCTGCACATACGCCGCAGTGGCGCTGCAGGACATACGCCAGCGTGGCCATGCAGGACATACACCACTGTGGCCATGCAGGACATACGCCACAGTGGCAATGCTGGACATACGCCACAGTGGCCCTGCTGGACATACGTCACAGTTGCCATGCAGGACAACTCTCAAGACTGCCTCCTCTACCATACGAAAAATGTTACGCATACGCCACAGTGGCCATGCAGGACATACGCCACTGAGGCCCTGCTGGACATACGCCACTGTGGCCATGCAGGACATACGCCACAGTGGCAATGCTGGACATACGCCACAGTGGCCCTGCTGGGCATACGTCACAGTTGCCATGCAGGACAACTCTCAAGACTGCCTCCTCTACCATACGAAAAATGTTACGCATACGCCACAGTGGCCATGCAGGACATACGCCACGGTGGCCATGCTAGACATACGCCACAGTGGCCCTGCTGGACATACGCCACAGTGGCCATGCAGGACATACGCCACAGTGGCCATGCAGGACATACGCCACAGTGGCCCTGCTGGACATACGCCACCATGGCCATGCAGGACATACGCCACTGTGGCCATGCAGGACATACGCCACTGAGGCCCTGCTGGACATACGCCACCGTGGCCATGCAGGACATACGGCACTGTGGCCATGGAGGACATACGCCACAGTGGCCCTGCTGGACATACGCCACAGTTGCCCTGCTGGACATACGTCACAGTTGCCATGCAGGACAACTCTCAAGACTGCCTCCTCTACCATACGAAAAATGTTACGCATACGCCACAGTGGCCATGCAGGACATACGCCACGGTGGCCATGCTAGACATACGCCACAGTGGCCCTGCTGGACATACGCCACAGTGGCCATGCAGGACATACGCCACAGTGGCCATGCAGGACATACGCCACAGTGGCCCTGCTGGACATACGCCACCATGGCCATGCAGGACATACGCCACTGTGGCCATGCAGGACATACGCCACTGAGGCCCTGCTGGACATACGCCACAGTGGCCCTGCTGGGCATACGTCACAGTTGCCATGCAGGACAACTCTCAAGACTGCCTCCTCTACCATACGAAAAATGTTACGCATACGCCACAGTGGCCATGCACGACACACGCCACTGTGGCCCTGCTGGACACACGCCGAAGTGGCCATGCTGGACATACACCACAGTGGCCATGAAGGACATACGCCACTGTGGCCGTGCTGGACATTCGCCACAGTGGCCATGCTGGACATACACCACAGTGGCCCTGCTGGACATACGCCACAGTGGCCATGCTGGACATACGCCACAGTGGCCCTGCTGGACATACGCCACAGTGGCCCTTCTGGACATACGCCACAGTTGCCATGCAGGACAACTCTCAAGACTGCCTCCTCTACCATGCGAAAAATGTTACGCATACGCCACAGTGGCCACGCACGACACACGCCACTGTGGCCCTGCTGGACATACGCCGAAGTGGCCATGCAGGACACACTCCACATACGCCACAGTGGCCATGCAGGAAATACGCCACAGTGGCCCCGCTGGACATACGCCACAGTGGCCCTGCTGGACATACGCCACAGTTGCCATGCAGGACAACTCTCAAGACTGCCTCTTCTACCATACGAAAAATGTTACGCATACGCCACAGTGGCCTTGCAGGACATACGCCACTGTGACCCTGCTGGACATACGCCACAGTTGCCATGCAAGACAACTCTCAAGACTGCCTCCTCTACCATACGAAAAATGTTACGCATACGCCACAGTGGCCTTGCAGGACATACGCCACTGTGGCCCTGCTGGACATACGCCGAAGTGGCCATGCAGGACACACTCCACATACGCCACAGTGGCCCTGCTGGACATACGCCACTGTGGCCATGCAGGACATACGCCACTGTGGCCATGCTGGACGTATGCCACAGTTGCCATGCAGGACAACTCTCAAGACTGCCTCCTCTACCATACGAAAAATGTTACGCGTACGCCACAGTGGCCTTGCAGGACATACGCCACTGTGGCTCTGCTGGACATACGCCGAAGTGGCCATGCAGGACACACTCCACATACGCCACAGTGGCGCTGCAGGACATACGCCACTGTGGTCATGCAGGATATACGCCACTGTGGCCCTGCTGGACATACGCCACCGTGGCCATGCAGGACATACGCCACTGTGGCCATGCTGGACGTATGCCACAGTTGCCATGCAGGACAACTCTCAAGACTGCCTCCTCTACCATACGAAAAATGTTACGCATACGCCACAGTGGCCTTGCAGGACATACGCCACTGTGACCCTGCTGGACATACGCCACAGTTGCCATGCAAGACAACTCTCAAGACTGCCTCCTCTACCATACGAAAAATGTTACGCGTACGCCACAGTGGCCATGCAGGACATACGCCACAGTGGCGCTGCAGGACATACGCCACTGTGGTCATGCAGGATATACGCCACTGTGGCCCTGCTGGACATACGCCACCGTGGCCATGCAGGACATACGCCACTGTGGCCATGCAGGACATACGCCACTGTGGCCCTGCTGGACATACGCCACAGTGGCGCTGCAGGACATACGCCACTGTGGCCATGCAGGACATACGCCACTGTGGCCCTGCTGGACATACGCCACCGTGGCCATGCAGGACATACACCACTGTGGCCATGCAGGACATACGCCACAGTGGCCCTGTGGCGTATGTCCTGCAGCGCCACTGTGGCGTATGTCCAGCAGGGCCACTGTGGCGTATGTCCAGCAGGGCCACTGTGGCGTATGTCCAGCAGGGCCACTGTGGCGTATGTCCAGCAAGGCCACTGTGGCGTATGTCCAGCAGCGCCACTGTGGCGTATGTCCAGCAGCGCCACTGTGGCGTATGTCCTGCAGCGCCACTGTGGCGTATGTCCTGCAGCGCCACTGTGGCGTATGTCCAGCAGGGCCACTGTGCCGTATGCCCAGCATGGCCACTGTGGCGTATGTCCAGCAGGGCCACTGTGGCGTATGTCCAGCAGAGCCACTGTGGCGTATGTCCAGCATGGCCACTGTGGCGTATGTCCAGCAGGGCCACTGTGGTGTATGTCCAGCAGGGCCACTGTGGCGTATGTCCTGCATGGCCACAGTGCCGTATGTCCTGCAGCGCCACTGTGGCGTATGTCCAGCAGGGCCACAGTGGCGTATGTCCTGCATGGCCACTGTGGCGTATGTGGAGTGTGTCCTGCATGGCCACTTCGGCGTATGTCCAGCAGGGCCACAGTGGCGTGTGTCGTGCATGGCCACTGTGGCGTATGCGTAACATTTTTCGTATGGTAGAGGAGGCAGTCTTGTGAGTTCTCCTGCATGGCAACTGTGGCGTATGTCCAGCAGGGCCACTGTGGCGTATGTCCAGCAGGGCCACAGTGGCGTGTGTCGTGCATGGCCACTGTGGCGTATGTGGAGTGTGTCCTGCATGGCCACTTCGGCGTATGTCCAGCAGGGCCACAGTGGCGTGTGTCGTGCATGGCCACTGTGGCGTATGCGTAACATTTTTCGTATGGTAGAGGAGGCAGTCTTGAGAGTTGTCCTGCATGGCAACTGTGGCGTATGTCCATTAGGGCCACTGTGGCGTATGTCCAGCAGGGCAACTGTGGCGTATGTCCTGCATGGCCACTTCGGCGTATGTCCAGCAGGGCCACAGTGGCGTGTGTCGTGCATGGCCACTGTGGCGTATGCGTAACATTTTTCGTATGGTAGGGGAGGCAGTCTTGAGAGTTGTCCTGCATGGCAACTGTGGCGTATGCGTAACATTTTTCGTATGGTAGAGGAGGCAGTCTTGAGAGTTGTCCAGCATGGCAACTGTGGCGTATGTCCAGCAGGGGCACAGTGGCGTATGTCCTGCATGACCACAGTGGCGTATGTCCTGAATGGCCACGGTGGCGTATGTCCAACAGGGCCCCAGTGGCGTATGTCCAGCAGGGCCACTGTGGCGTATGTCCAGCAGGGCCACTGTGGCGTATGTCCAGCATGGCCACTGTGGCGTATGTCCAGCAGGGCCACTGTGGTGTATGTCCAGCATGGCCACTGTGGCGTATGTCCAGCACGGCCACAGTGGCGTATGTCCTTCATGGCCACTGTGGTGTATGTCCAGCATGGCCACTGTGGCGTATGTCCAGCAGGGCCACAGTGGCGTATGTCCTGCATGGCCACTGTGGCGTATGTGCAGCAGGGCCACAGTGGCGTATGTCCTGCTTGGCCACGGTGGCGTATGTCCAGCAGGGCCACAGTGGCGTATGTCCTGCATGGCCACAGTGGTGTATTTCCAGCATGGCCACTGTGGCGTATGCGTAAAATTATTCGTATGGTAGAGGAGGCAGTCTTGAGAGTTGTCCTGCATGGCAACTGTGACGTATGTCCAGCAGGGCCACTGTGGCGTATGTCCAGCAGAGCCACTGTGGCGTATGTCCAGCATGGCCACTGTGGCGTATGTCCAGCAGGGCCACTGTGGTGTATGTCCAGCAGGGCCACTGTGGCGTATGTCCTGCATGGCCACAGTGCCGTATGTCCTGCAGCGCCACTGTGGCGTATGTCCAGCAGGGCCACAGTGGCGTATGTCCTGCATGGCCACTGTGGCGTATGTGGAGTGTGTCCTGCATGGCCACTTCGGCGTATGTCCAGCAGGGCCACAGTGGCGTGTGTCGTGCATGGCCACTGTGGCGTATGCGTAACATTTTTCGTATGGTAGAGGAGGCAGTCTTGAGAGTTCTCCTGCATGGCAACTGTGGCATACGTCCAGCATGGCCACAGTGGCGTATGTCCTGCATGGCAACAGTGGCGTATGTCCTGCATGGCCACAGTGGCGTATGTCCTGCATGGCCACAGTGGTGTATGTCCAGCATGGCCACTGTGGCGTATGCGTAACATTTTTCGTATGGTAGAGGAGGCAGTCTTGAGAGTTGTCCTGCATGGCAACTGTGGCGTATGTCCAGCAGGGCCACTGTGGCGTATGTCCAGCAGGGCCACAGTGGCGTGTGTCGTGCATGGCCACTGTGGCGTATGTGGAGTGTGTCCTGCATGGCCACTTCGGCGTATGTCCAGCAGGGCCACAGTGGCGTGTGTCGTGCATGGCCACTGTGGCGTATGCGTAACATTTTTCGTATGGTAGAGGAGGCAGTCTTGAGAGTTGTCCTGCATGGCAACTGTGGCGTATGTCCAGCAGGGCCACTGTGGCGTATGTCCAGCAGGGCCACTGTGGCGTATGTCCTGCATGGCCACTGTGGCGTATGTGGAGTGTGTCCTGCATGGCCACTTCGGCGTATGTCCAGCAGGGCCACAGTGGCGTGTGTCGTGCATGGCCACTGTGGCGTATGCGTAACATTTTTCGTATGGTAGAGGAGGCAGTTTTGAGAGTTGTCCTGCATGGCAACTGTGGCGTATGTCCAGCAGGGCCACTGTGGCGTATGTCCAGCAGGGCCACTGTGGCGTATGTCCAGCATGGCCACTGTGGCGTATGTCCAGCAGGGCCACTGTGGTGTATGTCCAGCATGGCCACTGTGGCGTATGTCCAGCACGGCCACAGTGGCGTATGTCCTGCATGGCCACTGTGGCGTATGCGTAACATTTTTCGTATGGTAGAGGAGGCAGTCTTGAGAGCTGTCCTGCAGGGCCACTTCGGCGTATGTCCAGCAGGGCCACAGTGGCGTGTGTCCTGCATGGCCACTGAGGCGTATGCGTAACATTTTTCGTATGGTAGAGGAGGCAGTCTTGAGAGTTGTCCTGCATGGCAACTGTGGCGTACGTCCAGCATGGCCACAGTGGCGGATGTCCTGCATGGCCACTATGGCGTATGTCCAGCAGGGCCACTGTGGCGTATGTCCTGCTTGGCCACGGTGGCGTATGTCCTGCATGGCCACTGTGGCGTATGTGGAGTGTGTCCTGCATGGCCACTTCGGCGTATGTCCAGCAGGGCCACAGTGGCGTGTGTCGTGCATGGCCACTGTGGCGTATGCGTAACATTTTTCGTATGGTAGAGGAGGCAGTCTTGAGAGCTGTCCTGCATGGCAACTGTGACGTATGTCCAGCAGGGCCACTGTGGCGTATGTCCAGCATGGCCACTGTGGCGTATGTCCTGCATGGCCACTGTGGCGTATGTCCAGCAGGGCCACTGTGGCGTATGTCCTGCTTGGCCACGGTGGCGTATGTCCAGCAGGGCCACAGTGGCGTATATCCTGCATGGCCACTGTGGCGTATGCGTAACATTTTTCGTATGGTAGAGGAGGCAGTCTTGAGAGCTGTCCTGCAGGGCCACTTCGGCGTATGTCCAGCAGGGCCACAGTGGCGTGTGTCCTGCATGGCCACTGAGGCGTATGCGTAACATTTTTCGTATGGTAGAGGAGGCAGTCTTGAGAGTTGTCCTGCATGGCAACTGTGGCGTACGTCCAGCATGGCCACAGTGGCGTGTGTCCTGCATGGCCACTGAGGCGTATGCGTAACATTTTTCGTATGGTAGAGGAGGCAGTCTTGAGAGCTGTCCTTCATGGCCACAGTGGCGTATGTCCAGCATGGCCACTGTGGCGTATGTCCAGCAGGGCCACTGTGGCGAATGTCCAGCAGGGCCACAGTGGCGTATGTCCTGCATGGCCACAGTGGCGTATGTCCTTCATGGCCATTGTGGTGTATGTCCAGCATGGCCACAGTGGCGTATGTCCAGCAGCGCCTCAGTGGCGTATGTCCTGCATGGCCACTGTGGCGTACCCGTAACATTTTTCGTATGGTAGAGGAGGCAGTCTTGAGAGTTGTCCTGCATGGCAACTGTAACGTATGTCCAGCAGGGCCACTGTGGCGTATGTCCAGCATTGCCACTGTGGCGTATGTCCTGCATGGCCACAGTGGTGTATGTCCTGCATGGCCACGCTGGCGTATGTCCAGCAGGGCCACAGTGGCGTATGTCCTGCATGGCCACAGTGGCGTATGTCCTGCAGCGCCACTGTGGCGTATGTCCAGCAGGAGTGTACGCCAGAGTGGCCATGAAGGACAGCTCTCAAGACTGCCTCCTCTACCATACGAAAAATGTTACGCATACGCCTCAGTGGCCATGCAGGACACACGCCACTGTGGCCATGCTGGACGTACGCCACAGTTGCCATGCAGGACAACTCTCAAGACTGCCTCCTCTACCATACGAAAAATGTTACGCATACGCCTCAGTGGCCATGCAGGACACACGCCACTGTGGCCCTGCTGGACATACGCCGAAGTGGCCCTGCAGGACAGCTCTCAAGACTGCCTCCTCTACCATACGAAAAATGTTACGCATACGCCACAGTGGCCATGCAGGATATACGCCACTGTGGCCCTGCTGGACATACGCCACCGTGGCCAAGCAGGACATACGCCACAGTGGCCCTGCTGGACATACGCCACAGTGGCCATGCAGGACATACGCCACAGTGGCCATGCTGGACATACGCCACAGTGGCCCTGCTGGACATACGTCACAGTTGCCATGCAGGACAGCTCTCAAGACTGCCTCCTCTACCATACGAAAAATGTTACGCATACGCCACAGTGGCCATGCACGACACACGCCACTGTGGCCCTGCTGGACATACGCCGAAGTGGCCATGCAGGACACACTCCACATACGCCACAGTGGCCATGCAGGACATACGCCACCGTGGCCAAGCAGGACATACGCCACAGTGGCCCTGCTGGACATACGCCATAGTGGCCATGCAGGACATCCGCCACTGTGGCCATGCTGGACGTACGCCACAGTTGCCATGCAGGACAACTCTCAAGACTGCCTCCTCTACCATACGAAAAATGTTACGCATACGCCTCAGTGGCCATGCAGGACACACGCCACTGTGGCCCTGCTGGACATACGCCGAAGTGGCCCTGCAGGACAGCTCTCAAGACTGCCTCCTCTACCATACGAAAAATGTTACGCATACGCCACAGTGGCCATGCAGGACATACGCCACTGTGGCCGTGCTGGACATACGCCACAGTGGCCATGCTGGACATACACCACAGTGGCCCTGCTGGACATACGCCACAGTGGCCATGCTGGACATACGCCACAGTGGCCCTGCTGGACATACGCCACAGTGGCCCTGCTGGACATACGCCACAGTTGCCATGCAGGACAACTCTCAAAACTGCCTCCTCTACCATACGAAAAATGTTACGCATACGCCACAGTGGCCATGCACGACACACGCCACTGTGGCCCTGCTGGACATACGCCGAAGTGGCCATGCAGGACACACTCCACATACGCCACAGTGGCCATGCAGGACATACGCCACAGTGGCCCTGCTGGACATACGCCACAGTGGCCCTGCTGGACATACGCCACAGTTGCCATACAGGACAACTCTCAAGACTGCCTCCTCTACCATACGAAAAATGTTACGCATACGCCACAGTGGCCATGCACGACACACGCCACTGTGGCCCTGCTGGACATACGCCGAAGTGGCCATGCAGGACACACTCCACATACGCCACAGTGGCCATGCACGACACACGCCACTGTGGCCCTGCTGGACATACGCCACAGTGGCCCTGCTGGACATACGCCACAGTTGCCATGCAGGACAACTCTCAAGACTGCCTCCTCTACCATACGAAAAATGTTACGCATACGCCACAGTGGCCATGCTGGACATACACCACTGTGGCCATGCAGGACATACGCCACTGTGGCCATGCAGGACATACGCCACTGTGGCCATGCAGGACATACGCCACTGTGGCCATGCTGGACGTATGCCACAGTTGCCATGCAGGAGAACTCTCAAGACTGCCTCCTCTACCATACGAAAAATGTTACGCATACGCCACAGTGGCCATGCACGACACACGCCACTGTGGCCCTGCTGGACATACGCCGAAGTGGCCATGCAGGACACACTCCACATACGCCACAGTGGCCATGCAGGACATACGCCACTGTGGCCCTGCTGGACATACGCCACAGTGGCGCTGCAGGACATACGGCACTGTGGCCATGCAGGACATACGCCACAGTGGCCCTGCTGGACATACACCACAGTGGCCCTGCTGGACATACGCCACAGTGGCCATGCTGGACATACGCCACAGTGGCTCTGCTGGACATACGCCACAGTGGCCCTGCTGGACATACGTCACAGTTGCCATGCAGGACAACTCTCAAGACTGCCTCCTCTACCATACGAATAATTTTACGCATACGCCACAGTGGCCATGCTGGAAATACACCACTGTGGCCATGCAGGACATACGCCACTGTGGCCCTGCTGGACATACGCCACCGTGGCCAAGCAGGACATACGCCACTGTGGCCCTGCTGCACATACGCCACAGTGGCCATGCAGGACATACGCCACTGTGGCCCTGCTGGACATACGCCACAGTGGCCATGCTGGACATACACCACAGTGGCCATGAAGGACATACGCCACTGTGGCCGTGCTGGACATACGCCACAGTGGCCATGCTGGACATACACCACAGTGGCCCTGCTGGACATACGCCACAGTGGCCATGCTGGACATACGCCACTGTGGCCCTGCTGGACATACGCCACAGTGGCCATGCTGGACATACACCACAGTGGCCATGAAGGACATACGCCACTGTGGCCGTGCTGGACATACGCCACAGTGGCCATGCTGGACATACACCACAGTGGCCCTGCTGGACATACGCCACAGTGGCCATGCTGGACATACGCCACAGTGGCCCTGCTGGACATACGCCACAGTGGCCCTGCTGGACATACGCCACTGGGGCCCTGTTGGACATACGCCACCGTGGCCATTCAGGACATACGCCACTGTGGTCATGCAGGACATACGCCACTGTGCCCCTGCTGGACATACGCCACAGTTGCCATGCAGGACAACTCTCAAGACTGCCTCCTCTACCATACGAAAAATGTTACGCATACGCCACAGTTGCCATGCAGGACAACTCTCAAGACTGCCTCCCCTACCATACGAAAAATGTTACGCATACGCCACAGTGGCCATGCACGACACACGCCACTGTGGCCCTGCTGGACATACGCCGAAGTGGCCATGCAGGACATACGCCACAGTGGCCCTGCTGGACATACGCCACAGTGGCCCTAATGGACATACGCCACAGTTGCCATGCAGGACAACTCTCAAGACTGCCTCCTCTACCATACGAAAAATGTTACGCATACGCCACAGTGGCCATGCACGACACACGCCACTGTGGCCCTGCTGGACATACGCCGAAGTGGCCATGCAGGACACACTCCACATACGCCACAGTGGCCATGCACGACACACGCCACTGTGGCCCTGCTGGACATACGCCACAGTGGCCCTGCTGGACATACGCCACAGTTGCCATGCAGGAGAACTCACAAGACTGCCTCCTCTACCATACGAAAAATGTTACGCATACGCCACAGTGGCCATGCACGACACACGCCACTGTGGCCCTGCTGGACATACGCCGAAGTGGCCATGCAGGACACACTCCACATACGCCACAGTGGCCATGCAGGACATACGCCACTGTGGCCCTGCTGGACATACGCCACAGTGGCGCTGCAGGACATACGGCACTGTGGCCATGCAGGACATACGCCACAGTGGCCCTGCTGGACATACACCACAGTGGCCCTGCTGGACATACGCCACAGTGGCCATGCTGGACATACGCCACAGTGGCTCTGCTGGACATACGCCACAGTGGCCCTGCTGGACATACGCCACAGTGGCCATGCTGGGCATACGGCACAGTGGCCCTGCTGGACATACGCCACAGTGGCGCTGCAGGACATACGCCACAGTGGCGCTGCAGGACATACGCCACAGTGGCGCTGCAGGACATACGCCACAGTGGCGCTGCTGGACATACGCCACAGTGGCGCTGCTGGACATACGCCACAGTGGCCTTGCTGGACATACGCCACAGTGGCCCTGCTGGACATACGCCACAGTGGCCCTGCTGGACATACGCCACAGTGGCCCTGCTGGACATACGCCACAGTGGCGCTGCAGGACATACGCCACAGTGGCGCTGCAGGACATACGCCACAGTGGCGCTGCTGGACATACGCCACAGTGGCCCTGCTGGACATACGCCACAGTGGCCCTGCTGGACATACGCCACAGTGGCCATGCTGGGCATACGGCACAGTGGCCCTGCTGGACATACGCCACAGTGGCCCTGCTGGACATACGCCACAGTGGCGCTGCAGGACATACGCCACAGTGGCGCTGCAGGACATACGCCACAGTGGCGCTGCAGGACACACGCCACAGTGGCCCTGCTGGACATACGCCGCAGTGGCCCTGCAGGACATGCGTCACCGTGGCCATGAAGGACATACGCCACTGTGGCCATGCAGGACATACGCCACTGTGGCCCTGCTGGACATACGCCGCTGTGGCCATGCTGGAGGTACGCCACAGTTGCCATGCAGGACAACTCTCAAGACTGCCTCCTCTACCATACGAAAAATGTTACGCATACGTCACAGTGGCCATGCAGGACATACGCTACTGTGGCCCTGCTGGACATACGCCACAGTGGCCATACTGGACGTACGCCACAGTTGCCATGCAGGACAGCTCTCAAGACTGCCTCCTCTACCATACGAAAAATGTTACGCATACGCCACAGTGGCCCTGCTGGACATACGCCACACTGGCCATGCAGGACACACGCCACAGTGGCCCTGCTGGACATACGCCACTGTGGCCCTGCTGGACATACGCCGAAGTGGCCATGCAGGACTCACTCCACATACGCCACAGTGGCCCTGCTGGACATACGCCACAGTGGCCCTGCTGGACATACGCCACAGTTGCCATGCAGGACAACTCTCAAGACTGCCCCCTATACCATACGAATAATGGTACGCATACGCCACAGTGGCCATGCTGGACATACACCACTGTGGCCATGCAGGACATACGCCACTGTGGCCATGCAGGACATACGCCACTGTGGCCATGCAGGACATACGCCACAGTGGCGCTGCTGGACATACGCCACAGTGGCGCTGCTGGACATACGCCACAGTGGCCCTGCTGGACATACGCCACAGTGGCGCTGCAGGACATACGGCACTGTGGCCATGCAGGACATACGCCACTGGGGCCCTGTTGGACATACGCCACCGTGGCCATTCAGGACATACGCCACTGTGGCCATGCAGGACATACGCCACTGTGCCCCTGCTGGACATACGCCACAGTGGCGCTGCAGGACATACGCCACAGTGGCGCTGCTGGACATACGCCACAGTGGCGCTGCTGGACATACGCCACAGTGACCCTGCTGGACATACGCCACTGTGGCCATGCAGGACATACGCCACTGTGGCCATGCTGGACGTATGCCACAGTTGCCATGCAGGAGAACTCTCAAGACTGCCTCCTCTACCATACGAAAAATGTTACGCATACGCCACAGTGGCCATGCACGACACACGCCACTGTGGCCCTGCTGGACATACGCCGAAGTGGCCATGCAGGACACACTCCACATACGCCACAGTGGCCATGCAGGACATACGCCACTGTGGCCCTGCTGGACATACGCCACAGTGGCGCTGCAGGACATACGGCACTGTGGCCATGCAGGACATACGCCACTGGGGCCCTGTTGGACATACGCCACCGTGGCCATTCAGGACATACGCCACTGTGGCCATGCAGGACATACGCCACTGTGCCCCTGCTGGACATACGCCACAGTTGCCATGCAGGACAACTCTCAAGACTGCCTCCTCTACCATACGAAAAATGTTACGCATTCGCCACAGTTGCCATGCAGGACAACTCTCAAGACTGCCTCCTCTACCATACGAAAAATGTTACGCATACGCCACAGTGGCCATGCACGACACACGCCACTGTGGCCCTGCTGGACATACGCCGAAGTGGCCCTGCAGGACAGCTCTCAAGACTGCCTCCTCTACCATACGAAAAATGTTACGCATACGCCACAGTGGCCATGCAGGATATACGCCACTGTGGCCCTGCTGGACATACGCCACCGTGGCCAAGCAGGACATACGCCACAGTGGCCCTGCTGGACATACGCCACAGTGGCCATGCAGGACATACGCCACAGTGGCCATGCTGGACATACGCCACAGTGGCGATGCTGGACATACGTCACAGTTGCCATGCAGGACAGCTCTCAAGACTGCCTCCTCTACCATACGAAAAATGTTACGCATACGCCACAGTGGCCATGCACGACACACGCCACTGTGGCCCTGCTGGACATACGCCACAGTGGCCATGCAGGACATACGAAACTGGTGGCGCTGCAGGACATACGCCACAGTGGCGCTGCAGGACATACGCCACAGTGGCGCTGCTGGACATACGCCACAGTGGCGCTGCTGGACATACGGCACAGTGGCCCTGCTGGCCATACGCCACAGTGGCCCTGCTGGACATACGCCACAGTGGCCATGCAGGACATACGCCACTGGGGCCCTGTTGGACATACGCCACCGTGGCCATTCAGGACATACGCCACTGTGGCCATGCAGGACATACGCCACTGTGCCCCTGCTGGACATACGCCACAGTGGCGCTGCAGGACATACGCCACAGTGGCGCTGCAGGACATACGCCACAGTGGCGCTGCTGGACATACGCCACAGTGGCGCTGCTGGACATACGGCACAGTGGCCCTGCTGGCCATACGCCACAGTGGCCCTGCTGGACATACGCCACAGTGGCCATGCAGGACATACGCCACTGGGGCCCTGTTGGACATACGCCACCGTGGCCATTCAGGACATACGCCACTGTGGCCATGCAGGACATACGCCACTGTGCCCCTGCTGGACATACGCCACAGTGGCGCTGCAGGACATACGCCACAGTGGCGCTGCAGGACATACGCCACAGTGGCGCTGCTGGACATACGTCACAGTGGCGCTGCTGGACATACGCCACAGTGGCGCTGCAGGACATACGCCACAGTGGCGCTGCTGGACATACGCCACAGTGGCGCTGCAGGACATACGGCACTGTGGCCATGCAGGACATACGCCACTGGGGCCCTGTTGGACATACGCCACCGTGGCCATTCAGGACATACGCCACTGTGGCCATGCAGGACATACGCCACTGTGCCCCTGCTGGACATACGCCACAGTGGCGCTGCAGGACATACGCCACAGTGGCGCTGCAGGACATACGCCACAGTGGCGCTGCTGGACATACGCCACAGTGGCGCTGCTGGACATACGCCACAGTGACCCTGCTGGACATACGCCACTGTGGCCATGCAGGACATACGCCACTGTGGCCATGCTGGACGTATGCCACAGTTGCCATGCAGGAGAACTCTCAAGACTGCCTCCTCTACCATACGAAAAATGTTACGCATACGCCACAGTGGCCATGCACGACACACGCCACTGTGGCCCTGCTGGACATACGCCGAAGTGGCCATGCAGGACACACTCCACATACGCCACAGTGGCCATGCAGGACATACGCCACTGTGGCCCTGCTGGACATACGCCACAGTGGCGCTGCAGGACATACGGCACTGTGGCCATGCAGGACATACGCCACTGGGGCCCTGTTGGACATACGCCACCGTGGCCATTCAGGACATACGCCACTGTGGCCATGCAGGACATACGCCACTGTGCCCCTGCTGGACATACGCCACAGTTGCCATGCAGGACAACTCTCAAGACTGCCTCCTCTACCATACGAAAAATGTTACGCATTCGCCACAGTTGCCATGCAGGACAACTCTCAAGACTGCCTCCTCTACCATACGAAAAATGTTACGCATACGCCACAGTGGCCATGCACGACACACGCCACTGTGGCCCTGCTGGACATACGCCACAGTGGCCATGCAGGACATACGAAACTGGTGGCGCTGCAGGACATACGCCACAGTGGCGCTGCAGGACATACGCCACAGTGGCGCTGCTGGACATACGCCACAGTGGCGCTGCTGGACATACGGCACAGTGGCCCTGCTGGCCATACGCCACAGTGGCCCTGCTGGACATACGCCACAGTGGCCATGCAGGACATACGCCACTGGGGCCCTGTTGGACATACGCCACCGTGGCCATTCAGGACATACGCCACTGTGGCCATGCAGGACATACGCCACTGTGCCCCTGCTGGACATACGCCACAGTGGCGCTGCAGGACATACGCCACAGTGGCGCTGCAGGACATACGCCACAGTGGCGCTGCTGGACATACGCCACAGTGGCGCTGCTGGACATACGCCACAGTGGCCCTGCTGGACATACGCCACAGTGGCCACGCAGGACATACGCCACTGGGGCCCTGTTGGACATACGCCACCGTGGCCATTCAGGACATACGCCACTGTGGCCATGCAGGACATACGCCACTGTGCCCCTGCTGGACATACGCCACAGTTGCCATGCAGGACAACTCTCAAGACTGCCTCCTCTACCATACGAAAAATGTTACGCATACGCCACTGTTGCCATGCAGGACAACTCTCAAGACTGCCTCCTCTACCATACGAAAAATGTTACGCATACGCCACAGTGGCCATGCACGACACACGCCACTGTGGCCCTGCTGGACATACGCCGAAGTGGCCCTGCAGGACAGCTCTCAAGACTGCCTCCTCTACCATACGAAAAATGTTACGCATACGCCACAGTGGCCATGCAGGATATACGCCACTGTGGCCCTGCTGGACATACGCCACCGTGGCCAAGCAGGACATACGCCACAGTGGCCCTGCTGGACATACGCCACAGTGGCCATGCAGGACATACGCCACAGTGGCCATGCTGGACATACGCCACAGTGGCCCTGCTGGACATACGTCACAGTTGCCATGCAGGACAGCTCTCAAGACTGCCTCCTCTACCATACGAAAAATGTTACGCATACGCCACAGTGGCCATGCACGACACACGCCACTGTGGCCCTGCTGGACATACGCCGAAGTGGCCATGCAGGACACACTCCACATACGCCACAGTGGCCATGCAGGACATACGCCACCGTGGCCAAGCAGGACATACGCCACAGTGGCCCTGCTGGACATACGCCACAGTGGCCATGCAGGACATCCGCCACTGTGGCCATGCTGGACGTACGCCACAGTTGCCATGCAGGACAACTCTCAAGACTGCCTCCTCTACCATACGAAAAATGTTACGCATACGCCTCAGTGGCCATGCAGGACACACGCCACTGTGGCCCTGCTGGACATACGCCGTAGTGGCCCTGCAGGACATCCGCCACTGTGGCCATGCTGGACGTACGCCACAGTTGCCATGCAGGACAACTCTCAAGACTGCCTCCTCTACCATACGAAAAATGTTACGCATACGCCACAGTGGCCATGCAGGACATACGCCACTGTGGCCCTGCTGGACATACGCCACAGTGGCCATGCTGGACATACACCACAGTGGCCATGAAGGACATACGCCACTGTGGCCGTGCTGGACATACGCCACAGTGGCCATGCTGGACATACACCACAGTGGCCCTGCTGGACATACGCCACAGTGGCCATGCTGGACATACGCCACAGTGGCCCTGCTGGACATACGCCACAGTGGCCCTGCTGGACATACGCCACAGTTGCCATGCAGGACAACTCTCAAAACTGCCTCCTCTACCATACGAAAAATGTTACGCATACGCCACAGTGGCCATGCACGACACACGCCACTGTGGCCCTGCTGGACATACGCCGAAGTGGCCATGCAGGACACACTCCACATACGCCACAGTGGCCATGCAGGACATACGCCACAGTGGCCCTGCTGGACATACGCCACAGTGGCCCTGCTGGACATACGCCACTGTGGCCATGCTGGACGTATGCCACAGTTGCCATGCAGGAGAACTCTCAAGACTGCCTCCTCTACCATACGAAAAATGTTACGCATACGCCACAGTGGCCATGCACGACACACGCCACTGTGGCCCTGCTGGACATACGCCGAAGTGGCCATGCAGGACACACTCCACATACGCCACAGTGGCCATGCAGGACATACGCCACTGTGGCCCTGCTGGACATACGCCACAGTGGCGCTGCAGGACATACGGCACTGTGGCCATGCAGGACATACGCCACAGTGGCCCTGCTGGACATACACCACAGTGGCCCTGCTGGACATACGCCACAGTGGCCATGCTGGACATACGCCACAGTGGCTCTGCTGGACATACGCCACAGTGGCCCTGCTGGACATACGTCACAGTTGCCATGCAGGACAACTCTCAAGACTGCCTCCTCTACCATACGAATAATTTTACGCATACGCCACAGTGGCCATGCTGGAAATACACCACTGTGGCCATGCAGGACATACGCCACTGTGGCCCTGCTGGACATACGCCACCGTGGCCAAGCAGGACATACGCCACTGTGGCCCTGCTGCACATACGCCACAGTGGCCATGCAGGACATACGCCACAGTGGCCATGCTGGACATACGCCACAGTGGCCCTGCTGGACATACGTCACAGTTGCCATGCAGGACAACTCTCAAGACTGCCTCCTCTACCATACGAAAAATGTTACGCATACGCCACAGTGGCCATGCAGGACATACGCCACTGTGGCCCTGCTGGACATACGCCACAGTGGCCATGCTGGACATACACCACAGTGGCCATGAAGGACATACGCCACTGTGGCCGTGCTGGACATACGCCACAGTGGCCATGCTGGACATACACCACAGTGGCCCTGCTGGACATACGCCACAGTGGCCATGCTGGACATACGCCACAGTGGCCCTGCTGGACATACGCCACAGTGGCCCTGCTGGACATACGCCACAGTTGCCATGCAGGACAACTCTCAAGATCGCCTCCTCTACCATACGAAAAATGTTAGGCATACGCCACAGTGGCCATGCACGACACACGCCACTGTGGCCCTGCAGGACATACGCCACTGGGGCCCTGTTGGACATACGCCACCGTGGCCATTCAGGACATACGCCACTGTGGCCATGCAGGACATACGCCACTGTGCCCCTGCTGGACATACGCCACAGTGGCGCTGCAGGACATACGCCACAGTGGCGCTGCAGGACATACGCCACAGTGGCGCTGCTGGACATACGCCACAGTGGCCCTGCTGGACATACGCCACAGTGGCGCTGCAGGACATACGGCACTGTGGCCATGCAGGACATACGCCACTGGGGCCCTGTTGGACATACGCCACCGTGGCCATTCAGGACATACGCCACTGTGGCCATGCAGGACATACGCCACTGTGCCCCTGCTGGACATACGCCACAGTGGCGCTGCAGGACATACGCCACAGTGGCGCTGCAGGACATACGCCACAGTGGCGCTGCAGGACATACGCCACAGTGGCGCTGCTGGACATACGCCACAGTGGCGCTGCTGGACATACGCCACAGTGACCCTGCTGGACATACGCCACTGTGGCCATGCAGGACATACGCCACTGTGGCCATGCTGGACGTATGCCACAGTTGCCATGCAGGAGAACTCTCAAGACTGCCTCCTCTACCATACGAAAAATGTTACGCATACGCCACAGTGGCCATGCACGACACACGCCACTGTGGCCCTGCTGGACATACGCCGAAGTGGCCATGCAGGACACACTCCACATACGCCACAGTGGCCATGCAGGACATACGCCACTGTGGCCCTGCTGGACATACGCCACAGTGGCGCTGCAGGACATACGGCACTGTGGCCATGCAGGACATACGCCACTGGGGCCCTGTTGGACATACGCCACCGTGGCCATTCAGGACATACGCCACTGTGGCCATGCAGGACATACGCCACTGTGCCCCTGCTGGACATACGCCACAGTTGCCATGCAGGACAACTCTCAAGACTGCCTCCTCTACCATACGAAAAATGTTACGCATTCGCCACAGTTGCCATGCAGGACAACTCTCAAGACTGCCTCCTCTACCATACGAAAAATGTTACGCATACGCCACAGTGGCCATGCAGGATATACGCCACTGTGGCCTTGCTGGACATACGCCACCGTGGCCAAGCAGGACATACGCCACAGTGGCCCTGCTGGACATACGCCACAGTGGCCATGCAGGACATACGCCACAGTGGCCATGCTGGACATACGCCACAGTGGCCCTGCTGGACATACGTCACAGTTGCCATGCAGGACAGCTCTCAAGACTGCCTCATCTACCATACGAAAAATGTTACGCATACGCCACAGTGGCCATGCACGACACACGCCACTGTGGCCCTGCTGGACATACGCCACAGTGGCCATGCAGGACATACGAAACTGGTGGCGCTGCAGGACATACGCCACAGTGGCGCTGCAGGACATACGCCACAGTGGCGCTGCTGGACATACGCCACAGTGGCGCTGCTGGACATACGGCACAGTGGCCCTGCTGGCCATACGCCACAGTGGCCCTGCTGGACATACGCCACAGTGGCCATGCAGGACATACGCCACTGGGGCCCTGTTGGACATACGCCACCGTGGCCATTCAGGACATACGCCACTGTGGCCATGCAGGACATACGCCACTGTGCCCCTGCTGGACATACGCCACAGTGGCGCTGCAGGACATACGCCACAGTGGCGCTGCTGGACATACGCCACAGTGGCGCTGCTGGACATACGCCACAGTGACCCTGCTGGACATACGCCACAGTGGCCCTGCTGGACATACGCCACAGTGGCCACGCAGGACATACGCCACTGGGGCCCTGTTGGACATACGCCACCGTGGCCATTCAGGACATACGCCACTGTGGCCATGCAGGACATACGCCACTGTGCCCCTGCTGGACATACGCCACAGTTGCCATGCAGGACAACTCTCAAGACTGCCTCCTCTACCATACGAAAAATGTTACGCATACGCCACAGTTGCCATGCAGGACAACTCTCAAGACTGCCTCCTCTACCATACGAAAAATGTTACGCATACGCCACAGTGGCCATGCACGACACACGCCACTGTGGCCCTGCTGGACATACGCCGAAGTGGCCCTGCAGGACAGCTCTCAAGACTGCCTCCTCTACCATACGAAAAATGTTACGCATACGCCACAGTGGCCATGCAGGATATACGCCACTGTGGCCCTGCTGGACATACGCCACCGTGGCCAAGCAGGACATACGCCACAGTGGCCCTGCTGGACATACGCCACAGTGGCCATGCAGGACATACGCCACAGTGGCCATGCTGGACATACGCCACAGTGGCCCTGCTGGACATACGTCACAGTTGCCATGCAGGACAGCTCTCAAGATTGCCTCCTCTACCATACGAAAAATGTTACGCATACGCCACAGTGGCCATGCACGACACACGCCACTGTGGCCCTGCTGGACATACGCCGAAGTGGCCATGCAGGACACACTCCACATACGCCACAGTGGCCATGCAGGACATACGCCACCGTGGCCAAGCAGGACATACGCCACAGTGGCCCTGCTGGACATACGCCACAGTGGCCCTGCTGGACATACGCCACAGTGGCCATGCAGGACATCCGCCACTGTGGCCATGCTGGACGTACGCCACAGTTGCCATGCAGGACAACTCTCAAGACTGCCTCCTCTACCATACGAAAAATGTTACGCATACGCCACAGTGGCCATGCAGGACATACGCCACTGTGGCCCTGCTGGACATACGCCACAGTGGCCATGCTGGACATACACCACAGTGGCCATGAAGGACATACGCCACTGTGGCCGTGCTGGACATACGCCACAGTGGCCATGCTGGACATACACCACAGTGGCCCTGCTGGACATACGCCACAGTGGCCATGCTGGACATACGCCACAGTGGCCCTGCTGGACATACGCCACAGTGGCCCTGCTGGACATACGCCACAGTTGCCATGCAGGACAACTCTCAAAACTGCCTCCTCTACCATACGAAAAATGTTACGCATACGCCACAGTGGCCATGCACGACACACGCCACTGTGGCCCTGCTGGACATACGCCGAAGTGGCCATGCAGGACACACTCCACATACGCCACAGTGGCCATGCAGGACATACGCCACAGTGGCCCTGCTGGACATACGCCACAGTGGCCCTGCTGGACATACGCCACAGTTGCCATGCAGGACAACTCTCAAGACTGCCTCCTCTACCATACGAAAAATGTTACGCATACGCCACAGTGGCCATGCACGACACACGCCACTGTGGCCCTGCTGGACATACGCCGAAGTGGCCATGCAGGACACACTCCACATACGCCACAGTGGCCATGCACGACACACGCCACTGTGGCCCTGCTGGACATACGCCACAGTGGCCCTGCTGGACATACGCCACAGTTGCCATGCAGGACAACTCTCAAGACTGCCTCCTCTACCATACGAATAATGTTACGCATACGCCACAGTGGCCATGCTGGACATACACCACTGTGGCCATGCAGGACATACGCCACTGTGGCCATGCAGGACATACGCCACTGTGGCCATGCAGGACATACGCCACTGTGGCCATGCTGGACGTATGCCACAGTTGCCATGCAGGAGAACTCTCAAGACTGCCTCCTCTACCATACGAAAAATGTTACGCATACGCCACAGTGGCCATGCACGACACACGCCACTGTGGCCCTGCTGGACATACGCCGAAGTGGCCATGCAGGACACACTCCACATACGCCACAGTGGCCATGCAGGACATGCGCCACTGTGGCCCTGCTGGACATACGCCACAGTGGCGCTGCAGGACATACGGCACTGTGGCCATGCAGGACATACGCCACAGTGGCCCTGCTGGACATACACCACAGTGGCCCTGCTGGACATACGCCACAGTGGCCATGCTGGACATACGCCACAGTGGCTCTGCTGGACATACGCCACAGTGGCCCTGCTGAACATACGTCACAGTTGCCATGCAGGACAACTCTCAAGACTGCCTCCTCTACCATACGAATAATTTTACGCATACGCCACAGTGGCCATGCTGGAAATACACCACTGTGGCCATGCAGGACATACGCCACTGTGGCCCTGCTGGACATACGCCACCGTGGCCAAGCAGGACATACGCCACTGTGGCCCTGCTGCACATACGCCACAGTGGCCATGCAGGACATACGCCACAGTGGCCATGCTGGACATACGCCACAGTGGCCCTGCTGGACATACGTCACAGTTGCCATGCAGGACAACTCTCAAGACTGCCTCCTCTACCATACGAAAAATGTTACGCATACGCCACAGTGGCCATGCAGGACATACGCCACTGTGGCCCTGCTGGACATACGCCACAGTGGCCATGCTGGACATACACCACAGTGGCCATGAAGGACATACGCCACTGTGGCCGTGCTGGACATACGCCACAGTGGCCATGCTGGACATACACCACAGTGGCCCTGCTGGACATACGCCACAGTGGCCATGCTGGACATACGCCACAGTGGCCCTGCTGGACATACGCCACAGTGGCCCTGCTGGACATACGCCACAGTTGCCATGCAGGAGAACTCTCAAGACTGCCTCCTCTACCATACGAAAAATGTTAGGCATACGCCACAGTGGCCATGCACGACACACGCCACTGTGGCCCTGCTGGACATACGCCGAAGTGGCCATGCAGGACACACTCCACATACGCCACAGTGGCCATGCACGACACACGCCACTGTGGCCCTGCTGGACATACGCCACAGTGGCCCTGCTGGACATACGCCACAGTTGCCATGCAGGAGAACTCTCAAGACTGCCTCCTCTACCATACGAAAAATGTTACGCATACGCCACAGTGGCCATGCACGACATACGCCACTGTGGCCCTGCTGGACATACGCCGAAGTGGCCATGCAGGACACACTCCACATACGCCACAGTGGCCATGCAGGACATACGCCACTGTGGCCCTGCTGGACATACGCCACAGTGGCGCTGCAGGACATACGGCACTGTGGCCATGCAGGACATACGCCACAGTGGCCCTGCTGGACATACACCACAGTGGCCCTGCTGGACATACGCCACAGTGGCCATGCTGGACATACGCCACAGTGGCTCTGCTGGACATACGCCACAGTGGCCCTGCTGGACATACGCCACAGTGGCCATGCTGGGCATACGGCACAGTGGCCCTGCTGGACATACGCCACAGTGGCGCTGCAGGACATACGCCACAGTGGCGCTGCAGGACATACGCCACAGTGGCGCTGCTGGACATACGCCACAGTGGCGCTGCTGGACATACGCCACAGTGGCCTTGCTGGACATACGCCACAGTGGCCCTGCTGGACATACGCCACAGTGGCGCTGCTGGACATACGCCACAGTGGCCCTGCTGGACATACGCCACAGTGGCGCTGCAGGACATACGCCACAGTGGCGCTGCAGGACATACGCCACAGTGGCGCTGCTGGACATACGCCACAGTGGCCCTGCTGGACATACGCCACAGTGGCCCTGCTGGACATACGCCACAGTGGCGCTGCAGGACATACGCCACAGTGGCGCTGCAGGACATACGCCACAGTGGCGCTGCTGGACATACGCCACAGTGGCCCTGCTGGACATACGCCACAGTGGCCCTGCTGGACATACGCCACAGTGGCCATGCTGGGCATACGGCACAGTGGCCCTGCTGGACATACGCCACAGTGGCCCTGCTGGACATACGCCACAGTGGCGCTGCAGGACATACGCCACAGTGGCGCTGCAGGACATACGCCACAGTGGCGCTGCTGGACATACGCCACAGTGGCCCTGCTGGACATACGCCACAGTGGCCCTGCTGGACATACGCCACAGTGGCCATGCAGGACATACGCCACTGGGGCCCTGTTGGACATACGCCACCGTGGCCATTCAGGACATACGCCACTGTGGCCATGCAGGACATACGCCACTGTGCCCCTGCTGGACATACGCCACAGTGGCGCTGCAGGACATACGCCACAGTGGCGCTGCAGGACATACGCCACAGTGGCGCTGCTGGACATACCCCACAGTGGCCCTGCTGGACATACGCCACTGGGGCCCTGTTGGACATACGCCACCGTGGCCATTCAGGACATACGCCACTGTGGTCATGCAGGACATACGCCACTGTGCCCCTGCTGGACATACGCCACAGTTGCCATGCAGGACAACTCTCAAGACTGCCTCCTCTACCATACGAAAAATGTTACGCATACGCCACAGTTGCCATGCAGGACAACTCTCAAGACTGCCTCCTCTACCATACGAAAAATGTTACGCATACGCCACAGTGGCCATGCTGGACATACACCACTGTGGCCATGCAGGACATACGCCACTGTGGCCATGCAGGACATACGCCACTGTGGCCATGCAGGACATACGCCACTGTGGCCATGCTGGACGTATGCCACAGTTGCCATGCAGGAGAACTCTCAAGACTGCCTCCTCTACCATACGAAAAATGTTACGCATACGCCACAGTGGCCATGCACGACACACGCCACAGTGGCCCTGCTGGACATACGCCACAGTGGCCCTGCTGGACATACGCCACAGTGGCCATGCAGGACATACGCCACTGGGGCCCTGTTGGACATACGCCACCGTGGCCATTCAGGACATACGCCACTGTGGCCATGCAGGACATACGCCACTGTGCCCCTGCTGGACATACGCCACAGTGGCGCTGCAGGACATACGCCACAGTGGCGCTGCAGGACATACGCCACAGTGGCGCTGCTGGACATACCCCACAGTGGCCCTGCTGGACATACGCCACTGGGGCCCTGTTGGACATACGCCACCGTGGCCATTCAGGACATACGCCACTGTGGTCATGCAGGACATACGCCACTGTGCCCCTGCTGGACATACGCCACAGTTGCCATGCAGGACAACTCTCAAGACTGCCTCCTCTACCATACGAAAAATGTTACGCATACGCCACAGTTGCCATGCAGGACAACTCTCAAGACTGCCTCCTCTACCATACGAAAAATGTTACGCATACGCCACAGTGGCCATGCTGGACATACACCACTGTGGCCATGCAGGACATACGCCACTGTGGCCATGCAGGACATACGCCACTGTGGCCATGCAGGACATACGCCACTGTGGCCATGCTGGACGTATGCCACAGTTGCCATGCAGGAGAACTCTCAAGACTGCCTCCTCTACCATACGAAAAATGTTACGCATACGCCACAGTGGCCATGCTGGACATACACCACTGTGGCCATGCAGGACATACGCCACTGTGGCCCTGCTGGACATACGCCACAGTGGCGCTGCTGGACATACGGCACTGTGGCCATGCAGGACATACGCCACAGTGGCCCTGCTGGACATACACCACAGTGGCCCTGCTGGACATACGCCACAGTGGCCATGCTGGACATACGCCACAGTGGCTCTGCTGGACATACGCCACAGTGGCCCTGCTGGACATACGTCACAGTTGCCATGCAGGACAACTCTCAAGACTGCCTCCTCTACCATACGAAAAATGTTACGCATACGCCACAGTGGCCATGCACGACACACGCCACTGTGGCCCTGCTGGACATACGCCGAAGTGGCCCTGCAGGACATATGCCACCGTGGCCATGCAGGGCAGCTCTCAAGACTGCCCCCTCTACCTTACGAAAAATGTTACGCATACGCCACAGTGGCCCTGCTGGACATACGCCACAGTGGCCATGCTGGGCATACGACACAGTGGCCCTGCTGGACATACGCCACAGTGGCGCTGCAGGACATACGCCACTGTGGCCATGCAGGACATACGCCACTGGGGCCCTGTTGGACATACGCCACCGTGGCCATTCAGGACATACGCCACAGTGGCGCTGCAGGACATACGCCACAGTGGCGCTGCAGGACATACGCCACAGTGGCGCTGCTGGACATACGCCACAGTGGCGCTGCTGGACATACGCCACAGTGGCGCTGCTGGACATACGCCACAGTGGCCCTGCTGGACATACGCCACAGTGGCCATGCTGGGCATACGACACAGTGGCCCTGCTGGACATACGCCACAGTGGCGCTGCAGGACATACGCCACTGTGGCCATGCAGGACATACGCCACTGGGGCCCTGTTGGACATACGCCACCGTGGCCATTCAGGACATACGCCACAGTGGCGCTGCAGGACATACGCCACAGTGGCCCTGCTGGACATACGCCACAGTGGCCCTGCTGGACATACGCCACAGTGGCCATGCAGGACATACGCCACTGGGGCCCTGTTGGACATACGCCACTGTGGCCATGCAGGACATACGCCACTGTGCCCCTGCTCGACATACGCCACAGTGGCGCTGCAGGACATACGCCACAGTGGCGCTGCAGAACATACGCCACAGTGGCCCTGCTGGACATACGCCACTGTGGCCCTGCTGGACATACGCCACAGTGGCGCTGCAGGACATACGGCACTGTGGCCATGCAGGACATACGCCACAGTGGCCCTGCTGGACATACACCACAGTGGCCCTGCTGGACATACGCCACAGTGGCCATGCTGGACATACGCCACTGTGGCCATGCAGGACATACGCCACTGTGGCCCTGCTGGACATACGCCACACTGGCCATGCAGGACACACGCCACAGTGGCCCTGCTGGACATACGCCACTGTGGCCGTGCTGGACATACGCCGAAGTGGCCATGCAGGACTCACTCCACATACGCCACAGTGGCCCTGCTGGACATACGCCACAGTGGCCCTGCTGGACATACGCCACAGTTGCCATGCAGGACAACTCTCAAGACTGCCTCCTCTACCATACGAAAAATGTTACGCATACGCCACAGTGGCCATGCACGACACACGCCACTGTGGCCCTGCTGGACATACGCCGAAGTGGCCATGCAGGACACACTCCACATACGCCACAGTGGCCATGCAGGACATACGCCACTGGGGCCCTGTTGGACATACGCCACTGTGGCCATGCAGGACATACGCCACAGTGGCCCTGCTGGACATACGCCACAGTGGCCATGCTGGACATACGCCACTGTGGCCATGCAGGACATACGCCGAAGTGGCCCTGCAGGACATATGCCACCGTGGCCATGCAGGGCAGCTCTCAAGACTGCCCCCTCTACCTTACGAAAAATGTTACGCATACGCCACAGTGGCCCTGCTGGACATACGCCACAGTGGCCATGCTGGGCATACGACACAGTGGCCCTGCTGGACATACGCCACAGTGGCGCTGCAGGACATACGCCACTGTGGCCATGCAGGACATACGCCACTGGGGCCCTGTTGGACATACGCCACCGTGGCCATTCAGGACATACGCCACAGTGGCGCTGCAGGACATACGCCACAGTGGCGCTGCAGGACATACGCCACAGTGGCGCTGCTGGACATACGCCACAGTGGCGCTGCTGGACATACGCCACAGTGGCCCTGCTGGACATACGCCACAGTGGCCCTGCTGGACATACGCCACAGTGGCCATGCAGGACATACGCCACTGGGGCCCTGTTGGACATACGCCACTGTGGCCATGCAGGACATACGCCACTGTGCCCCTGCTCGACATACGCCACAGTGGCGCTGCAGGACATACGCCACAGTGGCGCTGCAGAACATACGCCACAGTGGCCCTGCTGGACATACGCCACTGTGGCCCTGCTGGACATACGCCACAGTGGCGCTGCAGGACATACGGCACTGTGGCCATGCAGGACATACGCCACAGTGGCCCTGCTGGACATACACCACAGTGGCCCTGCTGGACATACGCCACAGTGGCCATGCTGGACATACGCCACTGTGGCCATGCAGGACATACGCCACTGTGGCCCTGCTGGACATACGCCACACTGGCCATGCAGGACACACGCCACAGTGGCCCTGCTGGACATACGCCACTGTGGCCGTGCTGGACATACGCCGAAGTGGCCATGCAGGACTCACTCCACATACGCCACAGTGGCCCTGCTGGACATACGCCACAGTGGCCCTGCTGGACATACGCCACAGTTGCCATGCAGGACAACTCTCAAGACTGCCTCCTCTACCATACGAAAAATGTTACGCATACGCCACAGTGGCCATGCACGACACACGCCACTGTGGCCCTGCTGGACATACGCCGAAGTGGCCATGCAGGACACACTCCACATACGCCACAGTGGCCATGCTGGACATACACCACAGTGGCCCTGCTGGACATACGCCACAGTGGCCATGCTGGACATACGCCACTGTGGCCATGCTGGACGTATGCCACAGTTGCCATGCAGGACAACTCTCAAGACTGCCTCCTCTACCATACGAATAATGTTACGCATACGCCACAGTGGCCATGCTGGACATACACCACTGTGGCCATGCAGGACATACGCCACTGTGGCCATGCAGGACATACGCCACTGTGGCCATGCAGGACATACGCCACCGTGGCCATGAAGGACATACGCCACTGTGGCCCTGCTGGACATACGCCACAGTGGCCATGCTGGACATACGGCACAGGGGCCCTGCTGGACATACGCCACAGTGGCCCTGCTGGACATACGTCACAGTTGCCATGCAGAACAACTCTCAAGACTGCCTCCTCTACCATACGAAAAATGTTACGCATACGCCACAGTGGCCATGCAGGACATACACCACAGTGGCCCTGCTGGACATGCGCCACCGTCGCCATGCAGGACATACGCCACCGTGGCCATGCAGGATGTACGCCCCTGTGGCCCTGCTGGACATACGCCGCAGTGGCGCTGCAGGACATGCGCCACTGTGGCCCTGCTGGACATACGCCACAGTGGCCATGCTGGACATACACCACAGTGGCCCTGCTGGACATACGCCACAGTTTCCATGCAGGACATACGCCACTGTGGCCCTGCTGGACATACGCCACAGTGGCCATGCTGGACATACACCACAGTGGCCATGAAGGACATACGCCACTGTGGCCGTGCTGGACATACGCCACCGTGGCCATTCAGGACATACGCCACAGTGGCGCTGCAGGACATACGCCACAGTGGCGCTGCAGGACATACGCCACAGTGGCGCTGCTGGACATACGCCACAGTGGCGCTGCTGGACATACGCCACAGTGGCCCTGCTGGACATACGCCACAGTGGCCCTGCTGGACATACGCCACAGTGGCCATGCAGGACATACGCCACTGGGGCCCTGTTGGACATACGCCACTGTGGCCATGCAGGACATACGCCACAGTGGCCCTGCTGGACATACACCACAGTGGCCCTGCTGGACATACGCCACAGTGGCCATGCTGGACATACGCCACTGTGGCCATGCAGGACATACGCCACTGTGGCCCTGCTGGACATACGCCACACTGGCCATGCAGGACACACGCCACAGTGGCCCTGCTGGACATACGCCACTGTGGCCGTGCTGGACATACGCCGAAGTGGCCATGCAGGACTCACTCCACATACGCCACAGTGGCCCTGCTGGACATACGCCACAGTGGCCCTGCTGGACATACGCCACAGTTGCCATGCAGGACAACTCTCAAGACTGCCTCCTCTACCATACGAATAATGTTACGCATACGCCACAGTGGCCATGCTGGACATACGCCACTGTGGCCATGCTGGACGTATGCCACAGTTGCCATGCAGGAGAACTCTCAAGACTGCCTCCTCTACCATACGAAAAATGTTACGCATACGCCACAGTGGCCATGCACGACACACGCCACTGTGGCCCTGCTGGACATACGCCGAAGTGGCCATGCAGGACACACTCCACATACGCCACAGTGGCCATGCTGGACATACACCACAGTGGCCCTGCTGGACATACGCCACAGTGGCCATGCTGGACATACGCCACTGTGGCCATGCTGGACGTATGCCACAGTTGCCATGCAGGACAACTCTCAAGACTGCCTCCTCTACCATACGAATAATGTTACGCATACGCCACAGTGGCCATGCTGGACATACACCACTGTGGCCATGCAGGACATACGCCACTGTGGCCATGCAGGACATACGCCACTGTGGCCATGCAGGACATACGCCACCGTGGCCATGAAGGACATACGCCACTGTGGCCCTGCTGGACATACGCCACAGTGGCCATGCTGGACATACGGCACAGGGGCCCTGCTGGACATACGCCACAGTGGCCCTGCTGGACATACGTCACAGTTGCCATGCAGAACAACTCTCAAGACTGCCTCCTCTACCATACGAAAAATGTTACGCATACGCCACAGTGGCCATGCAGGACATACACCACAGTGGCCCTGCTGGACATGCGCCACCGTCGCCATGCAGGACATACGCCACCGTGGCCATGCAGGATGTACGCCCCTGTGGCCCTGCTGGACATACGCCGCAGTGGCGCTGCAGGACATGCGCCACTGTGGCCCTGCTGGACATACGCCACAGTGGCCATGCTGGACATACACCACAGTGGCCCTGCTGGACATACGCCACAGTTTCCATGCAGGACATACGCCACTGTGGCCCTGCTGGACATACGCCACAGTGGCCATGCTGGACATACACCACAGTGGCCATGAAGGACATACGCCACTGTGGCCGTGCTGGACAGACGCCACAGTGGCCATGCTGGACATACACCACAGTGGCCCTGCTGGACATACGCCACAGTGGCCATGCAGGACATACGCCACTGTGGCCCTGCTGGACATACGCCACAGTGGCCATGCTGGACATACACCACAGCGGCCATGAAGGACATACGCCACTGTGGCCGTGCTGGACATACGCCACAGTGGCCATGCTGGACATACACCACAGTGGCCCTGCTGGACATACGCCACAGTGGCCATGCTGGACATACGCCACAGTGGCCCTGCTGGACATACGCCACAGTTGCCATGCAGGACAACTCTCAAGACTGCCTCCTCTACCATACGAAAAATGTTACGCATACGCCACAGTTGCCATGCAGGACAACTCTCAAGACTGCCCCCTCTACCATACGAAAAATGTTACGCATACGCCACAGTGGCCATGCACGACACACGCCACTGTGGCCCTGCTGGACATACGCCAAAGTGGCCATGCAGGACACACGCCACAGTGGCAATGCTGGACATACGCCACAGTGGGCCTGCTGGACATACGTCACAGTTGCCATGCATGACAACTCTCAAGACTGCCTCCTCTACCATACGAAAAATGTTACGCATACGCCACAGTGGCCATGCACGACACACGCCACAGTGGCCCTGCTGGACATACGCCACAGTGGCCCTGCTGGACATACGTCACAGTTGCCATGCATGACAACTCTCAAGACTGCCTCCTCTACCATACGAAAAATGTTACGCGTACGCCACGGTGGCCCTGCTGGACATGCGCCACCGTGGCCGTGAAGGACATACGCCACTGTGGCCATGCAGGACATACGCCACTGTGGCCCTGCTGGACATACGCCACAGTGGCGCTGCAGGACATACGCCACTGTGGCCATGCAAGACATACGCCACTGTGGCCCTGCTGGACATACGCCACCGTGGCCATGCAGGACATACGCCACTGTGGCCATGCAGGACATACGCCACTGTGGCCCTGCTGGACATACGCCACAGTGGCGCTGCAGGACATACGCCACTGTGGCCATGCAGGACATACGCCACAGTGGCCCTGCTGGACATACGCCACCGTGGCAATGCAGGACATACGCCACTGTGGCCATGCAGGACATACGCCACTGTGGCCCTGCTGGACATACGCCACTGTGGCCATGCAGGACATACGCGACTGTGGCCATGCAGGACATACGCCACTGTGGCCATGCTGGACGTATGCCACAGTTGCCATGCAGGACAACTCTCAAGACTGCCTCCTCTACCATACGAAAAATGTTACGCGTACGCCACAGTGGCCATGCAGGACATACGCCACTGTGGCCCTGCTGGACGTATGCCACCGTGGCCCTGCTAGACATACGCCACAGTGGCCATGCTGGACATACGCCACAATGGCCCTGCTGGACATACGCCACAGTGGCCCTGCTGGACATACGCCACAGTTGCCATGCAGGACAACTCTCAAGACTGCCTCCTCTACCATACGAAAAATGTTACGCATACGCCACAGTGGCCATGCACGACACACGCCACTGTGGCCCTGCTGGACATACGCCGAAGTGGCCCTGCCGGACAGCTCTCAAGACTGCCTCCTCTACCATACGAAAAATGTTACGCATACGCCACAGTGGCCATGCAGGACATACGCCACTGTGGCCGTGCTGGACATGCGCCACAGTGGCCATGCTGGACATACACCACAGTGGCCCTGCTGGACATACGCCACAGTGGCCATGCTGGACATACGCCACAATGGCCCTGCTGGACATACGCCACAGTGGCCCTGCTGGACATACGCCACAGTTGCCATGCAGGACAACTCTCAAGACTGCCTCCTCTACCATACGAAAAATGTTACGCATACGCCACAGTGGCCATGCACGACACACGCCACTGTGGCCCTGCTGGACATACGCCGAAGTGGCCATGCAGGACACACTCCACATACGCCACAGTGGCCCTGCTGGACATACGCCACAGTTGCCATGCAGGACAACTCTCAAGACTGCCTCCTCTACCATACGAAAAATGTTACGCATACGCCACAGTGGCCATGCACGACACACGCCACTGTGGCCCTGCTGGACATACGCCGAAGTGGCCATGCAGGACACACTCCACATACGCCACAGTGGCCCTGCTGGACATACGCCACAGTTGCCATGCAGGACAACTCTCAAGACTGCCTCCTCTACCATACGAATAATGTTACGCATACGCCACAGTGGCCATGCTGGACATACACAACTGTGGCCATGCAGGACATACGCCACTGTGGCCATGCAGGACATACGCCACTGTGGCCATGCAGGACATACGCCACTGTGGCCACGCAGGACATACGCCACTGTGGCCATGCAGGACATACGCCACTGTGGCCATGCTGGACGTATGCCACAGTTGGCATGCAGGAGAACTCTCAAGACTGCCTCCTCTACCATACGAAAAATTTTACGCATACGCCACTGTGGCCATGCACGACACACGCCACTGTGGCCCTGCTGGACATACGCCACAGTGGCGCTGCAGGACATACGGCACTGTGGCCATGCAGGACATACGCCACAGTGGCCCTGCTGGACATACACCACAGTGGCCCTGCTGGACATACGCCACAGTGGCCATGCTGGACATACGCCACAGTGGCTCTGCTGGACATACGCCACAGTGGCCCTGCTGGACATACGTCACAGTTGCCATGCAGGACAACTCTCAAGACTGCCTCCTCGACCATACGAATAATATTACGCATACGCTACAGTGGCCATGCTGGAAATACACCACTGTGGCCATGCAGGACATACGCCACTGTGGCCCTGCTGGACATACGCCACTGTGGCCAAGCAGGACATACGCCACTGTGGCCCTGCTGCACATACGCCAAGGTGGCCATGCAGGACATACGCCACTGTGGCCATGCAGGACATACGCCACTGTGGCCATGCAGGACATACGCCACTGTGGCCATGCTGGACGTATGCCACAGTTGCCATGCAGGACAACTCTCAAGACTGCCTCCTCTACCATACGAAAAATGTTACGCATACGCCACAGTGGCCATGCTGGACATACACCACTGTGGCCATGCAGGACATACGCCACTGTGGCCATGCAGGACATACGCCACAGTGGCCATGCAGGACATACGCCACTGTGGCCATGCTGGACGTATGCCACAGTTGCCATGCAGGACAACTCTCAAGACTGCCTCCTCTACCATACGAAAAATGTTACGCATACGCCACAGTAGCCATGCACGACACACGCCACTGTGGCCCTGCTTTACATACGCCGAAGTGGCCCTGCAGGACATATGCCACCGTGGCCATGCAGGGCAGCTCTCAAGACTGCCTCCTCTACCATACGAAAAATGTTGCGCATACGCCACAGTGGCCCTGCTGGACATACGCCACAGTGGCCATGCTGGGCATACGGCACAGTGGCCCTGCTGGACATACGCCACAGTGGCGCTGCAGGACATACGCCACTGTGGCCATGCAGGACATACGCCACTGGGGCCCTGTTGGACATACGCCACCGTGGCCATTCAGGACATACGCCACTGTGGCCATGCAGGACATTCGCCACTGTGCCCCTGCTGGACATACGCCACAGTGGCGCTGCAGGACATACGCCACAGTGGCGCTGCTGGACATACGCCACAGTGGCGCTGCTGGACATACGCCACAGTGGCCCTGCTGGACATACGCCACAGTGGCCATGCAGGACATACGCCACTGGGGCCCTGTTGGCCATACGCCACCGTGGCCATTCAGGACATACGCCACTGTGGCCATGCAGGACATACGCCACTGTGCCCCTGCTGGACATACGCCACAGTTGCCATGCAGGACAACTCTCAAGACTGCCTCCTCTACCATACGAAAAATGTTACGCATACGCCCCAGTTGCCATGCAGGACAACTCTCAAGACTGCCTCCTCTACCATACGAAAAATGTTACGCATACGCCACAGTGGCCATGCAGGACATACGCCACTGTGGCCCTGCTGGACATACGCCACAGTGGCCATGCTGGACGTACGCCACAGTTGCCATGCAGGACAACTCTCAAGACTGCCTCCTCTACCATACGAAAAATGTTACGCATACGCCACAGTGGCCATGCACGACACACGCCACTGTGGCCCTGCTGGACATACGCCACACTGGCCATGCAAGACACACGCCACAGTGGCCCTGTTGGACATACGCCGCAGTGGCCCTGCAGGACATGCGCCACCGTGGCCATGAAGGACATACGCCACTGTGGCCATGCAGGACATACGCCACTGTGGCCCTGCTGGACATACGCCGCTGTGGCCATGCTGGAGGTACGCCACAGTTGCCATGCAGGACAACTCTCAAGACTGCCTCCTCTACCATACGAAAAATGTTACGCATACGCCACAGTGGCCATGCACGACACACGCCACTGTGGCCCTGCTGGACATACGCCGAAGTGGCCATGCAGGACACACTCCACATACGCCACAGTGGCCCTGCTGGACATACGCCACTGTGGCCATGCTGGACATACGCCACAGTGGCCCTGCTGGACATACGCCACAGTGGCCCTGCTGGACATACGCCACAGTTGCCATGCAGGACAACTCTCAAGACTGCCTCCTCTACCATACGAAAAATGTTACGCATACGCCACAGTGGCCATGCACGACACACGCCACAGTGGCCCTGCTGGACATACGCCACTGTGGCCATGCTGGACATACGCCACAGTGGCCCTGCTGGACATACGCCACAGTGGCCCTGCTGGACATACGCCACAGTGGCGCTGCTGGACATACGCCACAGTGGCGCTGCTGGACATACGCCACAGTGGCCCTGCTGGACATACGCCACAGTGGCCCTGCTGGACATACGCCACAGTGGCCATGCAGGACATACGCCACTGGTGGCGCTGCAGGACATACGCCACAGTGGCGCTGCAGGACATACGCCACAGTGGCGCTGCTGGACATACGCCACAGTGGCGCTGCTGGACATACGCCACAGTGGCCCTGCTGGACATACGCCACAGTGGCCCTGCTGGACATACGCCACAGTGGCCATGCAGGACATACGCCACTGGGGCCCTGTTGGACATACGCCACCGTGGCCATTCAGGACATACGCCACTGTGGCCATGCAGGACATACGCCACTGTGCCCCTGCTGGACATACGCCACAGTGGCGCTGCAGGACATACGCCACAGTGGCGCTGCAGGACATACGCCACAGTGGCGCTGCTGGACATACGCCACAGTGGCGCTGCTGGACATACGCCACAGTGACCCTGCTGGACATACGCCACAGTGGCCCTGCTGGACATACGCCACAGTGGCCACGCAGGACATACGCCACTGGGGCCCTGTTGGACATACGCCACCGTGGCCATTCAGGACATACGCCACTGTGGCCATGCAGGACATACGCCACTGTGCCCCTGCTGGACATACGCCACAGTTGCCATGCAGGACAACTCTCAAGACTGCCTCCTCTACCATACGAAAAATGTTACGCATACGCCACAGTTGCCTTGCAGGACAACTCTCAAGACTGCCTCCTCTACCATACGAAAAATGTTACGCATACGCCACAGTGGCCATGCACGACACACGCCACTGTGGCCCTGCTGGACATACGCCGAAGTGGCCATGCAGGACACACTCCACATACGCCACAGTGGCCATGCAGGACATACGCCACTGTGGCCCTGCTGGACATACGCCACAGTGGCCCTGCTGGACATACGCCACAGTGGCCCTGCTGGACATACGCCACAGTGGCCATGCAGGACATACGCCACTGTGGCCATGCAGGACATACGCCACTGTGGCCATGCAGGACATACGCCACTGTGGCCATGCTGGACGTATGCCACAGTTGCCATGCAGGACAACTCTCAAGACTGCCTCCTCTACCATACGAAAAATGTTACGCATACGCCACAGTGGCCATGCACGACACACGCCACTGTGGCCCTGCTGGACATACGCCGAAGTGGCCATGCAGGACACACTCCACATACGCCACAGTGGCCATGCAGGACATACGCCACTGTGGCCCTGCTGGACATACGCCACAGTGGCCCTGCTGGACATACGCCACAGTGGCCCTGCTGGACATACGCCACAGTTGCCATGCAGGACAACTCTCAAGACTGCCTCCTCTACCATACGAATAATGTTACGCATACGCCACAGTGGCCATGCACGACACACGCCACTGTGGCCCTGCTGGACATACGCCGAAGTGGCCATGCAGGACACACTCCACATACGCCACAGTGGCCCTGCTGGACATACGCCACAGTGGCCCTGCTGGACATACGCCACAGTTGCCATGCAGGACAACTCTCAAGACTGCCTCCTCTACCATACGAATAATGTTACGCATACGCCACAGTGGCCATGCACGACACACGCCACTGTGGCCCTGCTGGACATACGCCGAAGTGGCCATGCAGGACACACTCCACATACGCCACAGTGGCCATGCAGGACATACGCCACTGTGGCCCTGCTGGACATACGCCACAGTGGCCCTGCTGGACATACGCCACAGTGGCCCTGCTGGACATACGCCACAGTGGCCATGCAGGACATACGCCACTGTGGCCATGCAGGACATACGCCACTGTGGCCATGCAGGACATACGCCACTGTGGCCATGCTGGACGTATGCCACAGTTGCCATGCAGGACAACTCTCAAGACTGCCTCCTCTACCATACGAAAAATGTTACGCATACGCCACAGTGGCCATGCTGGACATACACCACTGTGGCCATGCAGGACATACGCCACTGTGGCCATGCAGGACATACGCCACTGTGGCCATGCAGGACATACGCCACTGTGGCCATGCTGGACGTATGCCACAGTTGCCATGCAGGACAACTCTCAAGACTGCCTCCTCTACCATACGAAAAATGTTACGCATACGCCACAGTGGCCATGCAGGACATACGCCACTGTGGCCATGCAGGACATACGCCACTGTGGCCATGCAGGACATACGCCACTGTGCCCCTGCTGGACATACGCCACAGTGGCGCTGCAGGACATACGCCACAGTGGCGCTGCTGGACATACGACACTGTGGCCCTGCTGCACATACGCCAAAGTGGCCATGCAGGACATACGCCACTGTGGCCATGCAGGACATACGCCACTGTGGCCATGCAGGACACACTCCACATACGCCACAGTGGCCCTGCTGGACATACGCCACAGTGGCCCTGCTGGACATACGCCACAGTGGCGCTGCAGGACATACGCCACAGTGGCGCTGCTGGACATACGACACTGTGGCCCTGCTGCACATACGCCAAAGTGGCCATGCAGGACATACGCCACTGTGGCCATGCAGGACATACGCCACTGTGGCCATGCAGGACACACTCCACATACGCCACAGTGGCCCTGCTGGACATACGCCACAGTGGCCCTGCTGGACATACGCCACAGTTGCCATGCAGGACAACTCTCAAGACTGCCTCCTCTACCATACGAATAATGTTACGCATACGCCACAGTGGCCATGCTGGACATACACCACTGTGGCCATGCAGGACATACGCCACTGTGGCCATGCAGGACATACGCCACTGTGGCCATGCAGGACATACGCCACTGTGGCCATGCTGAACGTATGCCACAGTTGCCATGCAGGACAACTCTCAAGACTGCCTCCTCTACCATACGAAAAATGTTACGCATACGCCACAGTGACCATGCTGGACATACACCACTGTGGCCATGCAGGACATACGCCACTGTGGCCATGCAGGACATACGCCACTGTGGCCATGCAGGACATACGCCACTGTGGCCATGCAGGACATACGCCACTGTGGCCATGCAGGACATACGCCACTGTGGCCATGCTGGACGTATGCCACAGTTGCCATGCAGGACAACTCTCAAGACTGCCTCCTCCACCATACGAAAAATGTTACGCATACGCCACAGTGGCCATGCTGGACATACACCACCGTGGCCATGCAGGACATACGCCACTGTGGCCATGCAGGACATACGCCACTGTGGCCATGCAGGACATACGCCACTGTGGCCATGCTGAACGTATGCCACAGTTGCCATGCAGGACAACTCTCAAGACTGCCTCCTCCACCATACGAAAAATGTTACGCATACGCCACAGTGGCCATGCTGGACATACACCACCGTGGCCATGCAGGACATACGCCACTGTGGCCATGCAGGACATACGCCACTGTGGCCATGCAGGACATACGCCACTGTGGCCATGCTGAACGTATGCCACAGTTGCCATGCAGGACAACTCTCAAGACTGCCTCCTCTACCATACGAAAAATGTTACGCATACGCCACAGTGACCATGCTGGACATACACCACTGTGGCCATGCAGGACATACGCCACTGTGGCCATGCAGGACATACGCCACTGTGGCCATGCAGGACATACGCCACTGTGGCCATGCTGGACGTATGCCACAGTTGCCATGCAGGACAACTCTCAAGACTGCCTCCTCCACCATACGAAAAATGTTACGCATACGCCACAGTGGCCATGCTGGACATACACCACCGTGGCCATGCAGGACATACGCCACTGTGGCCATGCAGGACATACGCCACTGTGGCCATGCAGGACATACGCCACTGTGGCCATGCAGGACATACGCCACTGTGGCCATGCTGAACGTATGCCACAGTTGCCATGCAGGACAACTCTCAAGACTGCCTCCTCTACCATACGAAAAATGTTACGCATACGCCACAGTGGCCATGCAGGACATACGCCACTGTGGCCCTGCTGGACATACGCCACAGTGGCCCTGCTGGACATACGTCACAGTGGCCCTGCTGGACATACACCACTGTGGCCATGCAGGACATACGCCACTGTGGCCATGCAGGACATACGCCACAGTGGCCATGCTGGACATACACCACAGTGGCCCTGCTGGACATACGCCACAGTGGCCATGCTGGACATACACCACAGTGGCCATGAAGGACATACGCCACTGTGGCCGTGCTGGACATACGCCACAGTGGCCATGCTGGACATACACCACAGTGGCCCTGCTGGACATACGCCACAGTGGCCATGCTGGACATACGCCACAGTGGCCCTGCTGGACATACGCCACAGTTGCCATGCAGGACAACTCTCAAGACGCCACTGTGGCCATGCTGGACGTATGCCACAGTTGCCATGCAGGACAACTCTCAAGACTGCCTCCTCTACCATACGAAAAATGTTACGCATACGCCACAGTTGCCATGCAGGACAACTCTCAAGACTGCCTCCTCTACCATACGAAAAATGTTACGCATACGCCACAGTGGCCATGCACGACACACGCCACTGTGGCCCTGCTGGACATACGCCGAAGTGGCCATGCAGGACACACGCCACAGTGGCCCTGCTGGACATACGCCACTGTGGCCCTGCTGGACATACGTCACAGTTGCCATGCAGGCCAACTCTCAAGACTGCCTCCTCTACCATACGAAAAATGTTACGCATACGCCACAGTGGCCATGCTGGACATACACCACAGTGGCCCTGCTGGACATGCGCCACCGTCGCCATGCAGGACATACGCCACCGTGGCCATGCAGGATGTACGCCCCTGTGGCCCTGCTGGACATACGCCACAGTGGCCATGCTGGACATACACCACAGTGGCCATGAAGGACATACGCCACTGTGGCCGTGCTGGACATACGCCACAGTGGCCATGCTGGACATACACCACAGTGGCCCTGCTGGACATACGCCACAGTGGCCATGCAGGACATACGCCACTGTGGCCCTGCTGGACATACGCCACAGTGGCCATGCTGGACATACACCACAGTGGCCCTGCTGGACATACGCCACAGTGGCCATGCTGGACATACGCCACAGTGGCCCTGCTGGACATACGCCACAGTTGCCATGCAGGACAACTCTCAAGACTGCCTCCTCTACCATACGAAAAATGTTACGCATACGCCACAGTTGCCATGCAGGACAACTCTCAAGACTGCCTCCTCTACCATACGAAAAATGTTACGCATACGCCACAGTGGCCATGCACGACACACGCCACTGTGGCCCTGCTGGACATACGCCGAAGTGGCCATGCAGGACACACGCCACAGTGGCCCTGCTGGACATACGCCACAGTGGGCCTGCTGGACATACGTCACAGTTGCCATGCATGACAACTCTCAAGACTGCCTCCTCTACCATACGAAAAATGTTACGCATACGCCACAGTGGCCATGCACGACACACGCCACAGTGGCCCTGCTGGACATACGCCACAGTGGCCCTGCTGGACATACGTCACAGTTGCCATGCATGACAACTCTCAAGACTGCCTCCTCTACCATACGAAAAATGTTACGCGTACGCCACGGTGGCCCTGCTGGACATGCGCCACCGTGGCCGTGAAGGACATACGCCACTGTGGCCATGCAGGACATACGCCACTGTGGCCATGCAGGACATACGCCACTGTGGCCCTGCTGGACATACGCCACAGTGGCGCTGCAGGACATACGCCACTGTGGCCATGCAAGACTTACGCCACTGTGGCCCTGCTGGACATACGCCACCGTGGCCATGCAGGACATACGCCACTGTGGCCATGCAGGACATACGCCACTGTGGCCCTGCTGGACATACGCCACAGTGGCGCTGCAGGACATACGCCACTGTGGCCATGCAGGACATACGCCACTGTGGCCCTGCTGGACATACGCCACCGTGGCAATGCAGGACATACGCCACTGTGGCCATGCAGGACATACGCCACTGTGGCCCTGCTGGACATACGCCACTGTGGCCATGCAGGACATACGCGACTGTGGCCATGCAGGACATACGCCACTGTGGCCCTGCTGGACGTATGCCACCGTGGCCCTGCTAGACATACGCCACAGTGGCCATGCTGGACATACGCCACAATGGCCCTGCTGGACATACGCCACAGTGGCCCTGCTGGACATACGCCACAGTTGCCATGCAGGACAACTCTCAAGACTGCCTCCTCTACCATACGAAAAATGTTACGCATACGCCACAGTGGCCATGCACGACACACGCCACTGTGGCCCTGCTGGACATACGCCGAAGTGGCCCTGCCGGACAGCTCTCAAGACTGCCTCCTCTACCATACGAAAAATGTTACGCATACGCCACAGTGGCCATGCAGGATATACGCCACTGTGGCCCTGCTGGACATACGCCACAGTGGCCATGCTGGACATACACCACAGTGGCCATGAAGGACATACGCCACTGTGGCCGTGCTGGACATGCGCCACAGTGGCCATGCTGGACATACACCACAGTGGCCCTGCTGGACATACGCCACAGTGGCCATGCTGGACATACGCCACAATGGCCCTGCTGGACATACGCCACAGTGGCCCTGCTGGACATACGCCACAGTTGCCATGCAGGACAACTCTCAAGACTGCCTCCTCTACCATACGAAAAATGTTACGCATACGCCACAGTGGCCATGCACGACACACGCCACTGTGACCCTGCTGGACATACGCCGAAGTGGCCATGCAGGACACACTCCACATACGCCACAGTGGCCCTGCTGGACATACGCCACAGTTGCCATGCAGGACAACTCTCAAGACTGCCTCCTCTACCATACGAATAATGTTACGCATACGCCACAGTGGCCATGCTGGACATACACAACTGTGGCCATGCAGGACATACGCCACTGTGGCCATGCAGGACATACGCCACTGTGGCCATGCAGGACATACGCCACTGTGGCCACGCAGGACATACGCCACTGTGGCCATGCAGGACATACGCCACTGTGGCCATGCTGGACGTATGCCACAGTTGGCATGCAGGAGAACTCTCAAGACTGCCTCCTCTACCATACGAAAAATTTTACGCATACGCCACAGTGGCCATGCACGACACACGCCACTGTGGCCCTGCTGGACATACGCCACAGTGGCGCTGCAGGACATACGCCACAGTGGCCATGCTGGACATACGCCACAGTGGCTCTGCTGGACATACGCCACAGTGGCCCTGCTGGACATACGTCACAGTTGCCATGCAGGACAACTCTCAAGACTGCCTCCTCGACCATACGAATAATATTACGCATACGCCACAGTGGCCATGCTGGAAATACACCACTGTGGCCATGCAGGACATACGCCACTGTGGCCATGCAGGACATACGCCACTGTGGCCATGCAGGACATACGCCACTGTGGCCATGCTGGACGTATGCCACAGTTGCCATGCAGGACAACTCTCAAGACTGCCTCCTCTACCATACGAAAAATGTTACGCATACGCCACAGTGGCCATGCTGGACATACACCACTGTGGCCATGCAGGACATACGCCACTGTGGCCATGCCGGACATACGCCACAGTGGCCATGCACGACATACGCCACTGTGGCCATGCTGGACGTATGCCACAGTTGCCATGCAGGACAACTCTCAAGACTGCCTCCTCTACCATACGAAAAATGTTACGCATACGCCACAGTAGCCATGCACGACACACGCCACTGTGGCCCTGCTGGACATACGCCGAAGTGGCCAAGCAGGACATACGCCACTGTGGCCATGCAGGACATACGCCACTGTGGCCATGCAGGACATACGCCACTGTGGCCATGCTGGACGTATGCCACAGTTGCCATGCAGGACAACTCTCAAGACTGCCTCCTCTACCATACGAAAAATGTTACGCATACGCCACAGTAGCCATGCACGACACACGCCACTGTGGCCCTGCTGGACATACGCCGAAGTGGCCCTGCAGGACATATGCCACCGTGGCCATGCAGGGCAGCTCTCAAGACTGCCTCCTCTACCATACGAAAAATGTTGCGCATACGCCACAGTGGCCCTGCTGGACATACGCCACAGTGGCCATGCTGGGCATACGGCACAGTGGCCCTGCTGGACATACGCCACAGTGGCGCTGCAGGACATACGCCACTGTGGCCATGCAGGACATACGCCACTGTGGCCAAGCAGGACATACGCCACTGTGGCCCTGCTGCACATACGCCAAGGTGGCCATGCAGGACATACGCCACTGTGGCCATGCAGGACATACGCCACTGTGGCCATGCAGGACATACGCCACTGTGGCCATGCTTAACGTATGCCACAGTTGCCATGCAGGACAACTCTCAAGACTGCCTCCTCTACCATACGAAAAATGTTACGCATACGCCACAGTGGCCATGCTGGACATACACCACTGTGGCCATGCAGGACATACGCCACTGTGGCCATGCCGGACATACGCCACAGTGGCCATGCACGACATACGCCACTGTGGCCATGCTGGACGTATGCCACAGTTGCCATGCAGGACAACTCTCAAGACTGCCTCCTCTACCATACGAAAAATGTTACGCATACGCCACAGTAGCCATGCACGACACACGCCACTGTGGCCCTGCTGGACATACGCCGAAGTGGCCCTGCAGGACATATGCCACCGTGGCCATGCAGGGCAGCTCTCAAGACTGCCTCCTCTACCATACGAAAAATGTTGCGCATACGCCACAGTGGCCCTGCTGGACATACGCCACAGTGGCCATGCTGGGCATACGGCACAGTGGCCCTGCTGGACATACGCCACAGTGGCGCTGCAGGACATACGCCACTGTGGCCATGCAGGACATACGCCACTGGGGCCCTGTTGGACATACGCCACCGTGGCCATTCAGGACATACGCCACTGTGGCCATGCAGGACATTCGCCACTGTGCCCCTGCTGGACATACGCCACAGTGGCGCTGCAGGACATACGCCACAGTGGCGCTGCTGGACATACGCCACAGTGGCGCTGCTGGACATACGCCACAGTGGCCCTGCTGGACATACGCCACAGTGGCCATGCAGGACATACGCCACTGGGGCCCTGTTGGACATACGCCACCGTGGCCATTCAGGACATACGCCACGGTGGCCATGCAGGACATTCGCCACTGTGCCCCTGCTGGACATACGCCACAGTGGCGCTGCAGGACATACGCCACAGTGGCGCTGCTGGACATACGCCACAGTGGCGCTGCTGGACATACGCCACAGTGGCCCTGCTGGACATACGCCACAGTGGCGCTGCAGGACATACGCCACAGTGGCGCTGCAGGACATACGCCACTGTGGCCATGCAGGACATACGCCACTGGGGCCCTGTTGGACATACGCCACCGTGGCCATTCAGGACATACGCCACTGTGGCCATGCAGGACATTCGCCACTGTGCCCCTGCTGGACATACGCCACAGTGGCGCTGCAGGACATACGCCACAGTGGCGCTGCTGGACATACGCCACAGTGGCGCTGCTGGACATACGCCACAGTGGCCCTGCTGGACATACGCCACAGTGGCCATGCAGGACATACGCCACTGGGGCCCTGTTGGACATACGCCACCGTGGCCATTCAGGACATACGCCACTGTGGCCATGCAGGACATTCGCCACTGTGCCCCTGCTGGACATACGCCACAGTGGCGCTGCAGGACATACGCCACAGTGGCGCTGCTGGACATACGCCACAGTGGCGCTGCTGGACATACGCCACAGTGGCCCTGCTGGACATACGCCACAGTGGCCCTGCTGGACATACGCCACTGTGCCCCTGCTGGACATACGCCACAGTTGCCATGCAGGACAACTCTCAAGACTGCCTCCTCTACCATACGAAAAATGTTACGCATACGCCACAGTTGCCATGCAGGACAACTCTCAAGACTGCCTCCTCTACCATACGAAAAATGTTACGCATACGCCACAGTGGCCATGCAGGACATACGCCACTGTGGCCCTGCTGGACATACGCCACAGTGGCCATGCTGGACGTACGCCACAGTTGCCATGCAGGACAGCTCTCAGGACTGCCTCCTCTACCATACGAAAAATGTTACGCATACGCCACAGTGGCCCTGCTGGACATACGCCACACTGGCCATGCAGGACACACGCCACAGTGGCCCTGTTGGACATACGCCGAAGTGGCCATGCAGGACACACTCCACATACGCCACAGTGGCCATGCTGGACATACACCACAGTGGCCCTGCTGGACATACGCCACAGTGGCCATGCTGGACATACGCCACAGTGGCCCTGCTGGACATACGCCACAGTGGCCCTGCTGGACATACGCCACAGTTGCCATGCAGGACAACTCTCAAGACTGCCTCCTCTACCATACGAAAAATGTTACGCATACGCCACAGTGGCCATGCACGACACACGCCACTGTGGCCCTGCTGGACATACGCCGAAGTGGCCATGCAGGACACACTCCACATACGCCACAGTGGCCATGCAGGACATACGCCACAGTGGCCCTGCTGGACATACGCCACAGTGGCCCTGCTGGACATACGCCACAGTGGCGCTGCTGGACATACGCCACAGTGGCGCTGCTGGACATACGCCACAGTGGCGCTGCTGGACATACGCCACAGTGGCCCTGCTGGACATACGCCACAGTGGCCCTGCTGGACATACGCCACAGTGGCCATGCAGGACATACGCCACTGGTGGCGCTGCAGGACATACGCCACAGTGGCGCTGCAGGACATACGCCACAGTGGCGCTGCAGGACATACGCCACAGTGGCGCTGCTGGACATACGCCACAGTGGCGCTGCTGGACATACGCCACAGTGGCCCTGCTGGACATACGCCACAGTGGCCCTGCTGGACATACGCCACAGTGGCCATGCAGGACATACGCCACTGGGGCCCTGTTGGACATACGCCACCGTGGCCATTCAGGACATACGCCACTGTGGCCATGCAGGACATACGCCACTGTGCCCCTGCTGGACATACGCCACAGTGGCGCTGCAGGACATACGCCACAGTGGCGCTGCAGGACATACGCCACAGTGGCGCTGCTGGACATACGCCACAGTGGCGCTGCTGGACATACGCCACAGTGACCCTGCTGGACATACGCCACAGTGGCCCTGCTGGACATACGCCACAGTGGCCACGCAGGACATACGCCACTGGGGCCCTGTTGGACATACGCCACCGTGGCCATTCAGGACATACGCCACTGTGGCCATGCAGGACATACGCCACTGTGCCCCTGCTGGACATACGCCACAGTTGCCATGCAGGACAACTCTCAAGACTGCCTCCTCTACCATACGAAAAATGTTACGCATACGCCACAGTTGCCTTGCAGGACAACTCTCAAGACTGCCTCCTCTACCATACGAAAAATGTTACGCATACGCCACAGTGGCCATGCACGACACACGCCACTGTGGCCCTGCTGGACATACGCCGAAGTGGCCATGCAGGACACACTCCACATACGCCACAGTGGCCCTGCTGGACATACGCCACAGTGGCCCTGCTGGACATACGCCACAGTTGCCATGCAGGACAACTCTCAAGACTGCCTCCTCTACCATACGAATAATGTTACGCATACGCCACAGTGGCCATGCACGACACACGCCACTGTGGCCCTGCTGGACATACGCCGAAGTGGCCATGCAGGACACACTCCACATACGCCACAGTGGCCATGCAGGACATACGCCACTGTGGCCCTGCTGGACATACGCCACAGTGGCCCTGCTGGACATACGCCACAGTGGCCCTGCTGGACATACGCCACAGTGGCCATGCAGGACATACGCCACTGTGGCCATGCAGGACATACGCCACAGTTGCCATGCAGGACAACTCTCAAGACTGCCTCCTCTACCATACGAAAAATGTTACGCATACGCCACAGTGGCCATGCTGGACATACACCACTGTGGCCATGCAGGACATACGCCACTGTGGCCATGCAGGACATACGCCACTGTGGCCATGCAGGACATACGCCACTGTGGCCATGCTGGACGTATGCCACAGTTGCCATGCAGGACAACTCTCAAGACTGCCTCCTCTACCATACGAAAAATGTTACGCATACGCCACAGTGGCCATGCACGACACACGCCACTGTGGCCCTGCTGGACATACGCCGAAGTGGCCATGCAGGACACACTCCACATACGCCACTGTGGCCCTGCTGGACATACGCCACAGTGGCCCTGCTGGACATACGCCACAGTGGCCCTGCTGGACATACGCCACAGTGGCCATGCAGGACATACGCCACTGGGGCCCTGTTGGACATACGCCACCGTGGCCATTCAGGACATACGCCACTGTGGCCATGCAGGACATACGCCACTGTGCCCCTGCTGGACATACGCCACAGTTGCCATGCAGGACAACTCTCAAGACTGCCTCCTCTACCATACGAAAAATGTTACGCATACGCCACAGTTGCCATGCAGGACAACTCTCAAGACTGCCTCCTCTACCATACGAAAAATGTTACGCATACGCCACAGTGGCCATGCACGACACACGCCACTGTGGCCCTGCTGGACATACGCCGAAGTGGCCATGCAGGACACACTCCACATACGCCACAGTGGCCCTGCTGGACATACGCCACAGTGGCCCTGCTGGACATACGCCACAGTTGCCATGCAGGACATACGCCACTGTGGCCATGCTGGACGTATGCCACAGTTGCCATGCAGGACAACTCTCAAGACTGCCTCCTCTACCATACGAAAAATGTTACGCATACGCCACAGTGGCCATGCTGGACATACACCACCGTGGCCATGCAGGACATACGCCACTGTGGCCATGCAGGACATACGCCACTGTGGCCATGCAGGACATACGCCACTGTGGCCATGCTGGACGTATGCCACAGTTGCCATGCAGGACAACTCTCAAGACTGCCTCCTCTACCATACGAAAAATGTTACGCATACGCCACAGTGGCCATGCTGGACATACACCACTGTGGCCATGCAGGACATACGCCACTGTGGCCATGCAGGACATACGCCACTGTGGCCATGCAGGACATACGCCACTGTGGCCATGCTGGACGTATGCCACAGTTGCCATGCAGGACAACTCTCAAGACTGCCTCCTCTACCATACGAAAAATGTTACGCATACGCCACAGTGGCCCTGCTGGACATACACCACTGTGGCCATGCAGGACATACGCCACTGTGGCCATGCAGGACATACGCCACTGTGGCCATGCAGGACATACGCCACTGTGCCCCTGCTGGACATACGCCACAGTGGCGCTGCAGGACATACGCCACAGTGGCGCTGCTGGACATACGACACTGTGGCCCTGCTGCACATACGCCAAAGTGGCCATGCAGGACATACGCCACTGTGGCCATGCAGGACATACGCCACTGTGGCCATGCAGGACATACGCCACTGTGGCCATGCTGGACGTATGCCACAGTTGCCATGCAGGACAACTCTCAAGACTGCCTCCTCTACCATACGAAAAATGTTACGCATACGCCACAGTGGCCATGCTGGACATACACCACTGTGGCCATGCAGGACATACGCCACTGTGGCCATGCAGGACATACGCCACTGTGGCCATGCAGGACACACTCCACATACGCCACAGTGGCCCTGCTGGACATACGCCACAGTGGCCCTGCTGGACATACGCCACAGTTGCCATGCAGGACAACTCTCAAGACTGTCTCCTCTACCATACGAATAATGTTACGCATACGCCACAGTGGCCATGCTGGACATACACCACTGTGGCCATGCAGGACATACGCCACTGTGGCCATGCAGGACATACGCCACTGTGGCCATGCAGGACATACGCCACTGTGGCCATGCTGAACTTATGCCACAGTTGCCATGCAGGACAACTCTCAAGACTGCCTCCTCTACCATACGAAAATGTTACGCATACGCCACAGTGACCATGCTGGACATACACCACTGTGGCCATGCAGGACATACGCCACTGTGGCCATGCAGGACATACGCCACTGTGGCCAT
>CAXITZ010000310.1:0-42156 GCA_964034865.1 Eristalis intricaria
CCTCCAACTGCCATATCTGCCCTATAAGACCTATCTAGGACTCAAAAACACTTTTGGTGATGTGTTCGTGTGTGTATTAACAGAATCCGATGCGTGGGAGCGCATTTCAGGACATCTGAATTTTTTGCTACTTTTGTATAGCTAGCATCGTCATGTTGGAGCGTTTGGTCAGGTAATCCTCCAACTGCCATATCTGCCCTATTAGACCTATCTAGGACTTAAAAACACTTTTGGTGATGTGTTCGTGTGTGTATTAACAGAATCCGATGCGTGGGAGCGCATTTCAGGACATCTGAATTTTTTGCTACTTTTGTATAGCTAGCATCGTCGTGTTGGAGCGTTTGGTCAGGTAATTGTCAGGTAATCCTCCAACTGCCATATCTGCCCTATAAGACCTATCTAGGACTTAAAAACACTTTTGGTGATGTGTTCGTGTGTGTATTAACAGAATCCGATGCGTGGGAGCGCATTTCAGGACATCTGAATTTTTTGCTACTTTTGTATAGCTAGCATCGTCGTGTTGGAGCGTTTGGTCAGGTAATCCTCCAACTGCCATATCTGCCCTATTAGACCTATCTAGGACTTAAAAACACTTTTGGTGATGTGTTCGTGTGTGTATTAACAGAATCCGATGCGTGGGAGCGCATTTCAGGACATCTGAATTTTTTGCTACTTTTGTATAGCTAGCATCGTCGTGTTGGAGCGTTTGGTCAGGTAATCTTCCAACTGCCATATCTTCCCTTTTAGACCTATCTAGGACTTAAAAACACTTTTGGTGATGTGTTCGTGTGTGTATTAACAGAATCCGATGCGTGGGAGCGCATTTCAGGACATCTGAATTTTTTGCTACTTTTGTATAGCTAGCATCGTCGTGTTGGAGCGTTTGGTCAGGTAATCCTCCAACTGCCATATCTGCCCTATTAGACCTATCTAGGACTTAAAAACACTTTTGGTGATGTGTTCGTGTGTGTATTAACAGAATCCGATGCGTGGGAGCGCATTTCAGGACATCTGAATTTTTTGCTACTTTTGTATAGCTAGCATCGTCGTGTTGGAGCGTTTGGTCAGGTAATCTTCCAACTGTCATATCTTCCCTTTTAGACCTATCTAGGACTTAAAAACACTTTTGGTGATGTGTTCGTGTGTGTATTAACAGAATCCGATGCGTGGGAGCGCATTTCAGGACATCTGAATTTTTTGCTACTTTTGTATAGCTAGCATCGTCGTGTTGGAGCGTTTGGTCAGGTAATCCTCCAACTGCCATATCTGCCCTATTAGACCTATCTAGGACTTAAAAACACTTTTGGTGATGTGTTCGTGTGTGTATTAACAGAATCCGATGCGTGGGAGCGCATTTCAGGACATCTGAATTTTTTGCTACTTTTGTATAGCTAGCATCGTCGTGTTGGAGCGTTTGGTCAGGTAATTGTCAGGTAATCCTCCAACTGCCATATCTGCCCTATTAGACCTATCTAGGACTTAAAAACACTTTTGGTGATGTGTTCGTGTGTGTATTAACAGAATCCGATGCGTGGGAGCGCAATTCAGGACATCTGAATTTTTTGCTACTTTTGTATAGCTAGCATCGTCGTGTTGGAGCGTTTGGTCAGGTAATCCTCCAACTGCCATATCTGCCCTATAAGACCTATCTAGGACTCAAAAACACTTTTGGTGATGTGTTCGTGTGTGTATTAACAGAATCCGATGCGTGGGAGCGCATTTCAGGACATCTGAATTTTTTGCTACTTTTGTATAGCTAGCATCGTCGTGTTGGAGCGTTTGGTCAGGTAATCCTCCAACTGCCATATCTGCCCTATTAGACCTATCTAGGACTTAAAAACACTTTTGGTGATGTGTTCGTGTGTGTATTAACAGAATCCGATGCGTGGGAGCGCATTTCAGGACATCTGAATTTTTTGCTACTTTTGTATAGCTAGCATCGTCGTGTTGGAGCGTTTGGTCAGGTAATCCTCCAACTGCCATATCTGCCCTATTAGACCTATCTAGGACTTAAAAACACTTTTGGTGATGTGTTCGTGTGTGTATTAACAGAATCCGATGCGTGGGAGCGCATTTCAGGACATCTGAATTTTTTGCTACTTTTGTATAGCTAGCATCGTCGTGTTGGAGCGTTTGGTCAGGTAATCTTCCAACTGCCATATCTTCCCTATTAGACCTATCTAGGACTTAAAAACACTTTTGGTGATGTGTTCGTGTGTGTATTAACAGAATCCGATGCGTGGGAGCGCATTTCAGGACATCTGAATTTTTTGCTACTTTTGTATAGCTAGCATCGTCGTGTTGGAGCGTTTGGTCAGGTAATTGTCAGGTAATCCTCCAACTGCCATATCTGCCCTATAAGACCTATCTAGGACTCAAAAACACTTTTGGTGATGTGTTCGTGTGTGTATTAACAGAATCCGATGCGTGGGAGCGCATTTCAGGACATCTGAATTTTTTGCTACTTTTGTATAGCTAGCATCGTCGTGTTGGAGCGTTTGGTCAGGTAATCCTCCAACTGCCATATCTGCCCTATTAGACCTATCTAGGACTTAAAAACACTTTTGGTGATGTGTTCGTGTGTGTATTAACAGAATCCGATGCGTGGGAGCGCATTTCAGGACATCTGAATTTTTTGCTACTTTTGTATAGCTAGCATCGTCGTGTTGGAGCGTTTGGTCAGGTAATCCTCCAACTGCCATATCTGCCCTATTAGACCTATCTAGGACTTAAAAACACTTTTGGTGATGTGTTCGTGTGTGTATTAACAGAATCCGATGCGTGGGAGCGCATTTCAGGACATCTGAATTTTTTGCTACTTTTGTATAGCTAGCATCGTCGTGTTGGAGCGTTTGGTCAGGTAATTGTCAGGTAATCCTCCAACTGCCATATCTGCCCTATAAGACCTATCTAGGACTCAAAAACACTTTTGGTGATGTGTTCGTGTGTGTATTAACAGAATCCGATGCGTGGGAGCGCATTTCAGGACATCTGAATTTTTTGCTACTTTTGTATAGCTAGCATCGTCGTGTTGGAGCGTTTGGTCAGGTAATTGTCAGGTAATCCTCCAACTGCCATATCTGCCCTATAAGACCTATCTAGGACTCAAAAACACTTTTGGTGATGTGTTCGTGTGTGTATTAACAGAATCCGATGCGTGGGAGCGCATTTCAGGACATCTGAATTTTTTGCTACTTTTGTATAGCTAGCATCGTCGTGTTGGAGCGTTTGGTCAGGTAATCCTCCAACTGCCATATCTGCCCTATAAGACCTATCTAGGACTTAATAACACTTTTGGTGATGTGTTCGTGTGTGTATTAACAGAATCCGATGCGTGGGAGCGCATTTCAGGACATCTGAATTTTTTGCTACTTTTGTATAGCTAGTATCGTCGTGTTGGAGCGTTTGGTCAGGTAATCCTCCAACTACCATATCTGCCCTATAAGACCTATCTAGGACTCAAAAACACTTTTGGTGATGTGTTCGTGTGTGTATTAACAGAATCCGATGCGTGGGAGCGCATTTCAGGACATCTGAATTTTTTGCTACTTTTGTATAGCTAGCATCGTCGTGTTGGAGCGTTTGGTCAGGTAATCCTCCAACTGCCATATCTGCCCTATTAGACCTATCTAGGACTTAAAAACACTTTTGGTGATGTGTTCGTGTGTGTATTAACAGAATCCGATGCGTGGGAGCGCATTTCAGGACATCTGAATTTTTTGCTACTTTTGTATAGCTAGCATCGTCGTGTTGGAGCGTTTGGTCAGGTAATTGTCAGGTAATCCTCCAACTGCCATATCTGCCCTATAAGACGTATCTAGGACTCAAAAACACTTTTGGTGATGTGTTCGTGTGTGTATTAACAGAATCCGATGCGTGGGAGCGCATTTCAGGACATCTGAATTTTTTGCTACTTTTGTATAGCTAGCATCGTCGTGTTGGAGCGTTTGGTCAGGTAATCCTCCAACTGCCATATCTTCCCTATTAGACCTATCTAGGACTTAAAAACACTTTTGGTGATGTGTTCGTGTGTGTATTAACAGAATTCGATGCGTGGGAGCGCATTTCAGGACATCTGAATTTTTTGCTACTTTTGTATAGCTAGCATCGTCGTGTTGGAGCGTTTGGTCAGGTAATCCTCCAACTGCCATATCTGCCCTATTAGACCTATCTAGGACTTAAAAACACTTTTGGTGATGTGTTCGTGTGTGTATTAACAGAATCCGATGCGTGGGAGCGCATTTCAGGACATCTGAATTTTTTGCTACTTTTGTATAGCTAGCATCGTCGTGTTGGAGCGTTTGGTCAGGTAATTGTCAGGTAATCCTCCAACTGCCATATCTGCCCTATAAGACCTATCTAGGACTCAAAAACACTTTTGGTGATGTGTTCGTGTGTGTATTAACAGAATCCGATGCGTGGGAGCGCATTTCAGGACATCTGAATTTTTTGCTACTTTTGTATAGCTAGCATCGTCATGTTGGAGCGTTTGGTCAGGTAATCCTCCAACTGCCATATCTGCCCTATTAGACCTATCTAGGACTTAAAAACACTTTTGGTGATGTGTTCGTGTGTGTATTAACAGAATCCGATGCGTGGGAGCGCATTTCAGGACATCTGAATTTTTTGCTACTTTTGTATAGCTAGCATCGTCGTGTTGGAGCGTTTGGTCAGGTAATTGTCAGGTAATCCTCCAACTGCCATATCTGCCCTATAAGACCTATCTAGGACTTAAAAACACTTTTGGTGATGTGTTCGTGTGTGTATTAACAGAATCCGATGCGTGGGAGCGCATTTCAGGACATCTGAATTTTTTGCTACTTTTGTATAGCTAGCATCGTCGTGTTGGAGCGTTTGGTCAGGTAATCTTCCAACTGCCATATCTTCCCTATTAGACCTATCTAGGACTTAAAAACACTTTTGGTGATGTGTTCGTGTGTGTATTAACAGAATCCGATGCGTGGGAGCGCATTTCAGGACATCTGAATTTTTTGCTACTTTTGTATAGCTAGCATCGTCGTGTTGGAGCGTTTGGTCAGGTAATCCTCCAACTGCCATATCTGCCCTATAAGACCTATCTAGGACTCAAAAACACTTTTGGTGATGTGTTCGTGTGTGTATTAACAGAATCCGATGCGTGGGAGCGCATTTCAGGACATCTGAATTTTTTGCTACTTTTGTATAGCTAGCATCGTCGTGTTGGAGCGTTTGGTCAGGTAATTGTCAGGTAATCCTCCAACTGCCATATCTGCCCTATAAGACCTATCTAGGACTCAAAAACACTTTTGGTGATGTGTTCGTGTGTGTATTAACAGAATCCGATGCGTGGGAGCGCATTTCAGGACATCTGAATTTTTTGCTACTTTTGTATAGCTAGCATCGTCGTGTTGGAGCGTTTGGTCAGGTAATCCTCCAACTGCCATATCTGCCCTATAAGACCTATCTTGGACTTAAAAACACTTTTGGTGATGTGTTCGTGTGTGTATTAACAGAATCCGATGCGTGGGAGCGCATTTCAGGACATCTGAATTTTTTGCTACTTTTGTATAGCTAGCATCGTCGTGTTGGAGCGTTTGGTCAGGTAATCCTCCAACTGCCATATCTGCCCTATAAGACCTATCTAGGACTTAAAAACACTTTTGGTGATGTGTTCGTGTGTGTATTAACAGAATCCGATGCGTGGGAGCGCATTTCAGGACATCTGAATTTTTTGCTACTTTTGTATAGCTAGCATCGTCATGTTGGAGCGTTTGGTCAGGTAATCCTCCAACTGCCATATCTGCCCTATTAGACCTATCTAGGACTTAAAAACACTTTTGGTGATGTGTTCGTGTGTGTATTAACAGAATCCGATGCGTGGGAGCGCATTTCAGGACATCTGAATTTTTTGCTACTTTTGTATAGCTAGCATCGTCGTGTTGGAGCGTTTGGTCAGGTAATTGTCAGGTAATCCTCCAACTGCCATATCTGCCCTATAAGACCTATCTAGGACTCAAAAACACTTTTGGTGATGTGTTCGTGTGTGTATTAACAGAATCCGATGCGTGGGAGCGCATTTCAGGACATCTGAATTTTTTGCTACTTTTGTATAGCTAGCATCGTCATGTTGGAGCGTTTGGTCAGGTAATCCTCCAACTGCCATATCTGCCCTATTAGACCTATCTAGGACTTAAAAACACTTTTGGTGATGTGTTCGTGTGTGTATTAACAGAATCCGATGCGTGGGAGCGCATTTCAGGACATCTGAATTTTTTGCTACTTTTGTATAGCTAGCATCGTCGTGTTGGAGCGTTTGGTCAGGTAATTGTCAGGTAATCCTCCAACTGCCATATCTGCCCTATAAGACCTATCTAGGACTTAAAAACACTTTTGGTGATGTGTTCGTGTGTGTATTAACAGAATCCGATGCGTGGGAGCGCATTTCAGGACATCTGAATTTTTTGCTACTTTTGTATAGCTAGCATCGTCGTGTTGGAGCGTTTGGTCAGGTAATCTTCCAACTGCCATATCTTCCCTATTAGACCTATCTAGGACTTAAAAACACTTTTGGTGATGTGTTCGTGTGTGTATTAACAGAATCCGATGCGTGGGAGCGCATTTCAGGACATCTGAATTTTTTGCTACTTTTGTATAGCTAGCATCGTCGTGTTGGAGCGTTTGGTCAGGTAATTGTCAGGTAATCCTCCAACTGCCATATCTGCCCTATAAGACCTATCTAGGACTCAAAAACACTTTTGGTGATGTGTTCGTGTGTGTATTAACAGAATCCGATGCGTGGGAGCGCATTTCAGGACATCTGAATTTTTTGCTACTTTTGTATAGCTAGCATCGTCGTGTTGGAGCGTTTGGTCAGGTAATCCTCCAACTGCCATATCTGCCCTATAAGACCTATCTAGGACTTAAAAACACTTTTGGTGATGTGTTCGTGTGTGTATTAACAGAATCCGATGCGTGGGAGCGCATTTCAGGACATCTGAATTTTTTGCTACTTTTGTATAGCTAGCATCGTCGTGTTGGAGCGTTTGGTCAGGTAATTGTCAGGTAATCCTCCAACTGCCATATCTGCCCTATTAGACCTATCTAGGACTTAAAAACACTTTTGGTGATGTGTTCGTGTGTGTATTAACAGAATCCGATGCGTGGGAGCGCATTTCAGGACATCTGAATTTTTTGCTACTTTTGTATAGCTAGCATCGTCGTGTTGGAGCGTTTGGTCAGGTAATCCTCCAACTGCCATATCTGCCCTATTAGACCTATCTAGGACTTAAAAACACTTTTGGTGATGTGTTCGTGTGTGTATTAACAGAATCCGATGCGTGGGAGCGCATTTCAGGACATCTGAATTTTTTGCTACTTTTGTATAGCTAGCATCGTCGTGTTGGAGCGTTTGGTCAGGTAATTGTCAGGTAATCCTCCAACTGCCATATCTGCCCTATTAGACCTATCTAGGACTTAAAAACACTTTTGGTGATGTGTTCGTGTGTGTATTAACAGAATCCGATGCGTGGGAGCGCATTTCAGGACATCTGAATTTTTTGCTACTTTTGTATAGCTAGCATCGTCGTGTTGGAGCGTTTGGTCAGGTAATTGTCAGGTAATCCTCCAACTGCCATATCTGCCCTATTAGACCTATCTAGGACTTAAAAACACTTTTGGTGATGTGTTCGTGTGTGTATTAACAGAATCCGATGCGTGGGAGCGCATTTCAGGACATCTGAATTTTTTGCTACTTTTGTATAGCTAGCATCGTCGTGTTGGAGCGTTTGGTCAGGTAATTGTCAGGTAATCCGCCAACTGCCATATCTGCCCTATAAGACCTATCTAGGACTCAAAAACACTTTTGGTGATGTGTTCGTGTGTGTATTAACAGAATCCGATGCGTGGGAGCGCATTTCAGGACATCTGAATTTTTTGCTACTTTTGTATAGCTAGCATCGTCGTGTTGGAGCGTTTGGTCAGGTAATTGTCAGGTAATTGTCAGGTAATCCTCCAACTGCCATATCTGCCCTATTAGACCTATCTAGGACTTAAAAACACTTTTGGTGATGTGTTCGTGTGTGTATTAACAGAATCCGATGCGTGGGAGCGCATTTCAGGACATCTGAATTTTTTGCTACTTTTGTATAGCTAGCATCGTCGTGTTGGAGCGTTTGGTCAGGTAATCCTCCAACTGCCATATCTGCCCTATTAGACCTATCTAGGACTCAAAAACACTTTTGGTGATGTGTTCGTGTGTGTATTAACAGAATCCGATGCGTGGGAGCGCATTTCAGGACATCTGAATTTTTTGCTACTTTTGTATAGCTAGCATCGTCGTGTTGGAGCGTTTGGTCAGGTAATTGTCAGGTAATCCTCCAACTGCCATATCTGCCCTATAAGACCTATCTAGGACTTAAAAACACTTTTGGTGATGTGTTCGTGTGTGTATTAACAGAATCCGATGCGTGGGAGCGCATTTCAGGACATCTGAATTTTTTGCTACTTTTGTATAGCTAGCATCGTCGTGTTGGAGCGTTTGGTCAGGTAATTGTCAGGTAATCCTCCAACTGCCATATCTGCCCTATTAGACCTATCTAGGACTTAAAAACACTTTTGGTGATGTGTTCGTGTGTGTATTAACAGAATCCGATGCGTGGGAGCGCATTTCAGGACATCTGAATTTTTTGCTACTTTTGTATAGCTAGCATCGTCGTGTTGGAGCGTTTGGTCAGGTAATCCTCCAACTGCCATATCTGCCCTATTAGACCTATCTAGGACTCAAAAACACTTTTGGTGATGTGTTCGTGTGTGTATTAACAGAATCCGATGCGTGGGAGCGCATTTCAGGACATCTGAATTTTTTGCTACTTTTGTATAGCTAGCATCGTCGTGTTGGAGCGTTTGGTCAGGTAATCTTCCAACTGCCATATCTTCCCTATTAGACCTATCTAGGACTTAAAAACACTTTTGGTGATGTGTTCGTGTGTGTATTAACAGAATCCGATGCGTGGGAGCGCATTTCAGGACATCTGAATTTTTTGCTACTTTTGTATAGCTAGCATCGTCGTGTTGGAGCGTTTGGTCAGGTAATTGTCAGGTAATCCTCCAACTGCCATATCTGCCCTATTAGACCTATCTAGGACTTAAAAACACTTTTGGTGATGTGTTCGTGTGTGTATTAACAGAATCCGATGCGTGGGAGCGCATTTCAGGACATCTGAATTTTTTGCTACTTTTGTATAGCTAGCATCGTCGTGTTGGAGCGTTTGGTTAGGTAATCCTCCAACTGCCATATCTGCCCTATTAGACCTATCTAGGACTTAAAAACACTTTTGGTGATGTGTTCGTGTGTGTATTAACAGAATCCGATGCGTGGGAGCGCATTTCAGGACATCTGAATTTTTTGCTACTTTTGTATAGCTAGCATCGTCGTGTTGGAGCGTTTGGTCAGGTAATCCTCCAACTGCACTATCTTCCCTATTAGACCTATCTAGGACTTAAAAACACTTTTGGTGATGTGTTCGTGTGTGTATTAACAGAATCCGATGCGTGGGAGCGCATTTCAGGACATCTGAATTTTTTGCTACTTTTGTATAGCTAGCATCGTCGTGTTGGAGCGTTTGGTCAGGTAATTGTCAGGTAATCCTCCAACTGCCATATCTGCCCTATTAGACCTATCTAGGACTTAAAAACACTTTTGGTGATGTGTTCGTGTGTGTATTAACAGAATCCGATGCGTGGGAGCGCATTTGAGGACATCTGAATTTTTTGCTACTTTTGTATAGCTAGCATCGTCGTGTTGGAGCGTTTGGTCAGGTAATTGTCAGGTAATCCTCCAACTGCCATATCTGCCCTATTAGACCTATCTAGGACTTAAAAACACTTTTGGTGATGTGTTCGTGTGTGTATTAACAGAATCCGATACGTGGGAGCGCATTTCAGGACATCTGAATTTTTTGCTACTTTTGTATAGCTAGCATCGTCGTGTTGGAGCGTTTGGTCAGGTAATTGTCAGGTAATCCTCCAACTGCCATATCTGCCCTATAAGACCTATCTAGGACTTAAAAACACTTTTGGTGATGTGTTCGTGTGTGTATTAACAGAATCCGATGCGTGGGAGCGCATTTCAGGACATCTGAATTTTTTGCTACTTTTGTATAGCTAGCATCGTCGTGTTGGAGCGTTTGGTCAGGTAATTGTCAGGTAATCCTCCAACTGCCATATCTGCCCTATTAGACCTATCTAGGACTTAAAAACACTTTTAGTGATGTGTTCGTGTGTGTATTAACAGAATCCGATGCGTGGGAGCGCATTTCAGGACATCTGAATTTTTTGCTACTTTTGTATAGCTAGCATCGTCGTGTTGGAGCGTTTGGTCAGGTAATCCTCCAACTGCCATATCTGCCCTATTAGACCTATCTAGGACTCAAAAACACTTTTGGTGATGTGTTCGTGTGTGTATTAACAGAATCCGATGCGTGGGAGCGCATTTCAGGACATCTGAATTTTTTGCTACTTTTGTATAGCTAGCATCGTCGTGTTGGAGCGTTTGGTCAGGTAATTGTCAGGTAATCCTCCAACTGCCATATCTGCCCTATAAGACCTATCTAGGACTTAAAAACACTTTTGGTGATGTGTTCGTGTGTGTATTAACAGAATCCGATGCGTGGGAGCGCATTTCAGGACATCTGAATTTTTTGCTACTTTTGTATAGCTAGCATCGTCGTGTTGGAGCGTTTGGTCAGGTAATTGTCAGGTAATCCTCCAACTGCCATATCTGCCCTATTAGACCTATCTAGGACTTAAAAACACTTTTGGTGATGTGTTCGTGTGTGTATTAACAGAATCCGATGCGTGGGAGCGCATTTCAGGACATCTGAATTTTTTGCTACTTTTGTATAGCTAGCATCGTCGTGTTGGAGCGTTTGGTCAGGTAATTGTCAGGTAATCCTCCAACTGCCATATCTGCCCTATAAGACCTATCTAGGACTTAAAAACACTTTTGGTGATGTGTTCGTGTGTGTATTAACAGAATCCGATGCGTGGGAGCGCATTTCAGGACATCTGAATTTTTTGCTACTTTTGTATAGCTAGCATCGTCGTGTTGGAGCGTTTGGTCAGGTAATTGTCAGGTAATCCTCCAACTGCCATATCTGCCCTATTAGACCTATCTAGGACTTAAAAACACTTTTGGTGATGTGTTCGTGTGTGTATTAACAGAATCCGATGCGTGGGAGCGCATTTCAGGACATCTGAATTTTTTGCTACTTTTGTATAGCTAGCATCGTCGTGTTGGAGCGTTTGGTCAGGTAATCCTCCAACTGCCATATCTGCCCTATTAGACCTATCTAGGACTTAAAAACACTTTTGGTGATGTGTTCGTGTGTGTATTAACAGAATCCGATGCGTGGGAGCGCATTTCAGGACATCTGAATTTTTTGCTACTTTTGTATAGCTAGCATCGTCGTGTTGGAGCGTTTGGTCAGGTAATTGTCAGGTAATCCTCCAACTGCCATATCTGCCCTATTAGACCTATCTAGGACTTAAAAACACTTTTGGTGATGTGTTCGTGTGTGTATTAACAGAATCCGATGCGTGGGAGCGCATTTCAGGACATCTGAATTTTTTGCTACTTTTGTATAGCTAGCATCGTCGTGTTGGAGCGTTTGGTCAGGTAATTGTCAGGTAATCCTCCAACTGCCATATCTGCCCTATAAGACCTATCTAGGACTTAAAAACACTTTTGGTGATGTGTTCGTGTGTGTATTAACAGAATCCGATGCGTGGGAGCGCATTTCAGGACATCTGAATTTTTTGCTACTTTTGTATAGCTAGCATCGTCGTGTTGGAGCGTTTGGTCAGGTAATTGTCAGGTAATCCTCCAACTGCCATATCTGCCCTATTAGACCTATCTAGGACTTAAAAACACTTTTGGTGATGTGTTCGTGTGTGTATTAACAGAATCCGATGCGTGGGAGCGCATTTCAGGACATCTGAATTTTTTGCTACTTTTGTATAGCTAGCATCGTCGTGTTGGAGCGTTTGGTCAGGTAATCTTCCAACTGCCATATCTGCCCTATTAGACCTATCTAGGACTTAAAAACACTTTTGGTGATGTGTTCGTGTGTGTATTAACAGAATCCGATGCGTGGGAGCGCATTTCAGGACATCTGAATTTTTTGCTACTTTTGTATAGCTAGCATCGTCGTGTTGGAGCGTTTGGTCAGGTAATTGTCAGGTAATCCTCCAACTGCCATATCTGCTTTATAAGACCTATCTAGGACTCAAAAACACTTTTGGTGATGTGTTCGTGTGTGTATTAACAGAATCCGATGCGTGGGAGCGCATTTCAGGACATCTGAATTTTTTGCTACTTTTGTATAGCTAGCATCGTCGTGTTGGAGCGTTTGGTCAGGTAATCCTCCAACTGCCATATCTGCCCTATAAGACCTATCTAGGACTCAAAAACACTTTTGGTGATGTGTTCGTGTGTGTATTAACAGAATCCGATGCGTGGGAGCGCATTTCAGGACATCTGAATTTTTTGCTACTTTTGTATAGCTAGCATCGTCGTGTTGGAGCGTTTGGTCAGGTAATCCTCCAACTGCCATATCTGCCCTATTAGACCTATCTAGGACTTAAAAACACTTTTGGTGATGTGTTCGTGTGTGTATTAACAGAATCCGATGCGTGGGAGCGCATTTCTGGACATCTGAATTTTTTGCTACTTTTGTATAGCTAGCATCGTCGTGTTGGAGCGTTTGGTCAGGTAATCCTCCAACTGCCATATCTGCCCTATAAGACCTATCTAGGACTTAAAAACACTTTTGGTGATGTGTTCGTGTGTGTATTAACAGAATCCGATGCGTGGGAGCGCATTTCAGGACATCTGAATTTTTTGCTACTTTTGTATAGCTAGCATCGTCGTGTTGGAGCGTTTGGTCAGGTAATTGTCAGGTAATCCTCCAACTGCCATATCTTCCCTATTAGACCTATCTAGGACTTAAAAACACTTTTGGTGATGTGTTCGTGTGTGTATTAACAGAATCCGATGCGTGGGAGCGCATTTCAGGACATCTGAATTTTTTGCTACTTTTGTATAGCTAGCATCGTCGTGTTGGAGCGTTTGGTCAGGTAATCTTCCAACTGCCATATCTGCCCTATAAGACCTATCTAGGACTTAAAAACACTTTTGGTGATGTGTTCGTGTGTGTATTAACAGAATCCGATGCGTGGGAGCGCATTTCAGGACATCTGTATTTTTTGCTACTTTTGTATAGCTAGCATCGTCGTGTTGGAGCGTTTGGTCAGGTAATTGTCAGGTAATCCTCCAACTGCCATATCTGCCCTATAAGACCTATCTAGGACTTAAAAACACTTTTGGTGATGTGTTCGTGTGTGTATTAACAGAATCCGATGCGTGGGAGCGCATTTCAGGACATCTGAATTTTTTGCTACTTTTGTATAGCTAGCATCGTCGTGTTGGAGCGTTTGGTCAGGTAATCCTCCAACTGCCATATCTGCCCTATTAGACCTATCTAGGACTTAAAAACACTTTTGGTGATGTGTTCGTGTGTGTATTAACAGAATCCGATCCAGGTAATCCTCCAACTGCCATATCTGCCCTATTAGACCTATCTAGGACTTAAAAACACTTTTGGTGATGTGTTCGTGTGTGTATTAACAGAATCCGATGCGTGGGAGCGCATTTCAGGACATCTGAATTTTTTGCTACTTTTGTATAGCTAGCATCGTCGTGTTGGAGCGTTTGGTCAGGTAATCTTCCAACTGCCATATCTGCCCTATTAGACCTATCTAGGACTTAAAAACACTTTTGGTGATGTGTTCGTGTGTGTATTAACAGAATCCGATGCGTGGGAGCGCATTTCAGGACATCTGAATTTTTTGCTACTTTTGTATAGCTAGCATCGTCGTGTTGGAGCGTTTGGTCAGGTAATCCTCCAACTGCCATATCTGCCCTATTAGACCTATCTAGGACTTAAACACACTTGGTGATGTGTTCGTGTGTGTATTAACAGAATCCGATGCGTGGGAGCGCATTTCAGGACATCTGAATTTTTTGCTACTTTTGTATAGCTAGCATCGTCGTGTTGGAGCGTTTGGTCAGGTAATCTTCCAACTGCCATATCTTCCCTATTAGACCTATCTAGGACTTAAAAACACTTTTGGTGATGTGTTCGTGTGTGTATTAACAGAATCCGATTTTGGTGATGTGTTCGTGTGTGTATTAACAGAATCCGATGCGTGGGAGCGCATTTCAGGACATCTGAATTTTTTGCTACTTTTGTATAGCTACCATCGTCGTGTTGGAGCGTTTGGTCAGGTAATCCTCCAACTGCCATATCTGCCCTATTAGACCTATCTAGGACTTAAAAACACTTTTGGTGATGTGTTCGTGTGTGTATTAACAGAATCCGATGCGTGGGAGCGCATTTCAGGACATCTGAATTTTTTGCTACTTTTGTATAGCTAGCATCGTCGTGTTGGAGCGTTTGGTCAGGTAATTGTCAGGTAATCTTCCAACTGCCATATCTTCCCTATTAGACCTATCTAGGACTTAAAAACACTTTTGGTGATGTGTTCGTGTGTGTATTAACAGAATCCGATGCGTGGGAGCGCATTTCAGGACATCTGAATTTTTTGCTACTTTTGTATAGCTAGCATCGTCGTGTTGGAGCGTTTGGTCAGGTAATCCTCCAACTGCCATATCTGCCCTATTAGACCTATCTAGGACTTAAAAACACTTTTGGTGATGTGTTCGTGTGTGTATTAACAGAATCCGATGCGTGGGAGCGCATTTCAGGACATCTGAATTTTTTGCTACTTTTGTATAGCTAGCATCGTCGTGTTGGAGCGTTTGGTCAGGTAATCCTCCAACTGCCATATCTGCCCTATTAGACCTATCTAGGACTTAAAAACACTTTTGGTGATGTGTTCGTGTGTGTATTAACAGAATCCGATGCGTGGGAGCGCATTTCAGGACATCTGAATTTTTTGCTACTTTTGTATAGCTAGCATCGTCGTGTTGGAGCGTTTGGTCAGGTAATCCTCCAACTGCCATATCTGCCCTATTAGACCTATCTAGGACTCAAAAACACTTTTGGTGATGTGTTCGTGTGTGTATTAACAGAATCCGATGCGTGGGAGCGCATTTCAGGACATCTGAATTTTTTGCTACTTTTGTATAGCTAGCATCGTCGTGTTGGAGCGTTTGGTCAGGTAATCTTCCAACTGCCATATCTTCCCTATTAGACCTATCTAGGACTTAAAAACACTTTTGGTGATGTGTTCGTGTGTGTATTAACAGAATCCGATGCGTGGGAGCGCATTTCAGGACATCTGAATTTTTTGCTACTTTTGTATAGCTAGCATCGTCGTGTTGGAGCGTTTGGTCAGGTAATCCTCCAACTGCCATATCTGCCCTATAAGACCTATCTAGGACTTAAAAACACTTTTGGTGATGTGTTCGTGTGTGTATTAACAGAATCCGATGCGTGGGAGCGCATTTCAGGACATCTGAATTTTTTGCTACTTTTGTATAGCTAGCATCGTCGTGTTGGAGCGTTTGGTCAGGTAATTGTCAGGTAATCCTCCAACTGCCATATCTGCCCTATTAGACCTATCTAGGACTTAAAAACACTTTTGGTGATGTGTTCGTGTGTGTATTAACAGAATCCGATGCGTGGGAGCGCATTTCAGGACATCTGAATTTTTTGCTACTTTTGTATAGCTAGCATCGTCGTGTTGGAGCGTTTGGTCAGGTAATCCTCCAACCGCCATATCTGCCCTATAAGACCTATCTAGGACTTAAAAACACTTTTGGTGATGTGTTCGTGTGTGTATTAACAGAATCCGATGCGTGGGAGCGCATTTCAGGACATCTGAATTTTTTGCTACTTTTGTATAGCATCGTCGTGTTGGAGCGTTTGGTCAGGTAATTGTCAGGTAATCCTCCAACTGCCATATCTGCCCTATAAGACCTATCTAGGACTTAAAAACACTTTTGGTGATGTGTTCGTGTGTGTATTAACAGAATCCGATGCGTGGGAGCGCATTTCAGGACATCTGAATTTTTTGCTACTTTTGTATAGCTAGCATCGTCGTGTTGGAGCGTTTGGTCAGGTAATCCTCCAACTGCCATATCTGCCCTATTAGACCTATCTAGGACTTAAAAACACTTTTGGTGATGTGTTCGTGTGTGTATTAACAGAATCCGATGCGTGGGAGCGCATTTCAGGACATCTGAATTTTTTGCTACTTTTGTATAGCTAGCATCGTCGTGTTGGAGCGTTTGGTCAGGTAATCCTCCAACTGCCATATCTGCCCTATTAGACCTATCTAGGACTTAAAAACACTTTTGGTGATGTGTTCGTGTGTGTATTAACAGAATCCGATGCGTGGGAGCGCATTTCAGGACATCTGAATTTTTTGCTACTTTTGTATAGCTAGCATCGTCGTGTTGGAGCGTTTGGTCAGGTAATCTTCCAACTGCCATATCTGCCCTATTAGACCTATCTAGGACTTAAAAACACTTTTGGTGATGTGTTCGTGTGTGTATTAACAGAATCCGATGCGTGGGAGCGCATTTCAGGACATCTGAATTTTTTGCTACTTTTGTATAGCTAGCATCGTCGTGTTGGAGCGTTTGGTCAGGTAATCCTCCAACTGCCATATCTGCCCTATTAGACCTATCTAGGACTTAAAAACACTTTTGGTGATGTGTTCGTGTGTGTATTAACAGAATCCGATGCGTGGGAGCGCATTTCAGGACATCTGAATTTTTTGCTACTTTTGTATAGCTAGCATCGTCGTGTTGGAGCGTTTGGTCAGGTAATTGTCAGGTAATCCTCCAACAGCCATATCTGCCCTATTAGACCTATCTAGGACTTAAAAACACTTTTGGTGATGTGTTCGTGTGTGTATTAACAGAATCCGATGCGTGGGAGCGCATTTCAGGACATCTGAATTTTTTGCTACTTTTGTATAGCTAGCATCGTCGTGTTGGAGCGTTTGGTCAGGTAATCCTCCAACTGCCATATCTGCCCTATTAGACCTATCTAGGACTTAAAAACACTTTTGGTGATGTGTTCGTGTGTGTATTAACAGAATCCGATGCGTGGGAGCGCATTTCAGGACATCTGAATTTTTTGCTACTTTTGTATAGCTAGCATCGTCGTGTTGGAGCGTTTGGTCAGGTAATCCTCCAACTGCCATATCTGCCCTATTAGACCTATCTAGGACTTAAAAACACTTTTGGTGATGTGTTCGTGTGTGTATTAACAGAATCCGATGCGTGGGAGCGCATTTCAGGACATCTGAATTTTTTGCTACTTTTGTATAGCTAGCATCGTCGTGTTGGAGCGTTTGGTCAGGTAATTGTCAGGTAATCCTCCAACTGCCATATCTGCCCTATTAGACCTATCTAGGACTTAAAAACACTTTTGGTGATGTGTTCGTGTGTGTATTAACAGAATCCGATGCGTGGGAGCGCATTTCAGGACATCTGAATTTTTTGCTACTTTTGTATAGCTAGCATCGTCGTGTTGGAGCGTTTGGTCAGGTAATTGTCAGGTAATCCTCCAACTGCCATATCTGCCCTATTAGACCTATCTAGGACTTAAAAACACTTTTGGTGATGTGTTCGTGTGTGTATTAACAGAATCCGATGCGTGGGAGCGCATTTCAGGACATCTGAATTTTTTGCTACTTTTGTATAGCTAGCATCGTCGTGTTGGAGCGTTTGGTCAGGTAATCTTCCAACTGTCATATCTGCCCTATAAGACCTATCTAGGACTCAAAAACACTTTTGGTGATGTGTTCGTGTGTGTATTAACAGAATCCGATGCGTGGGAGCGCATTTCAGGACATCTGAATTTTTTGCTACTTTTGTATAGCTAGCATCGTCGTGTTGGAGCGTTTGGTCAGGTAATCCTCCAACTGCCATATCTGCCCTATTAGACCTATCTAGGACTTAAACACACTTGGTGATGTGTTCGTGTGTGTATTAACAGAATCCGATGCGTGGGAGCGCATTTCAGGACATCTGAATTTTTTGCTACTTTTGTATAGCTAGCATCGTCGTGTTGGAGCGTTTGGTCAGGTAATCTTCCAACTGCCATATCTTCCCTATTAGACCTATCTAGGACTTAAAAACACTTTTGGTGATGTGTTCGTGTGTGTATTAACAGAATCCGATGCGTGGGAGCGCATTTCAGGACATCTGAATTTTTTGCTACTTTTGTATAGCTAGCATCGTCGTGTTGGAGCGTTTGGTCAGGTAATCTTCCAACTGCCATATCTTCCCTATTAGACCTATCTAGGACTTAAAAACACTTTTGGTGATGTGTTCGTGTGTGTATTAACAGAATCCGATTTTGGTGATGTGTTCGTGTGTGTATTAACAGAATCCGATGCGTGGGAGCGCATTTCAGGACATCTGAATTTTTTGCTACTTTTGTATAGCTAGCATCGTCGTGTTGGAGCGTTTGGTCAGGTAATCCTCCAACTGCCATATCTGCCCTATTAGACCTATCTAGGACTTAAAAACACTTTTGGTGATGTGTTCGTGTGTGTATTAACAGAATCCGATGCGTGGGAGCGCATTTCAGGACATCTGAATTTTTTGCTACTTTTGTATAGCTAGCATCGTCGTGTTGGAGCGTTTGGTCAGGTAATTGTCAGGTAATCTTCCAACTGCCATATCTGCCCTATTAGACCTATCTAGGACTTAAAAACACTTTTGGTGATGTGTTCGTGTGTGTATTAACAGAATCCGATGCGTGGGAGCGCATTTCAGGACATCTGAATTTTTTGCTACTTTTGTATAGCTAGCATCGTCGTGTTGGAGCGTTTGGTCAGGTAATCCTCCAACTGCCATATCTGCCCTATTAGACCTATCTAGGACTTAAAAACACTTTTGGTGATGTGTTCGTGTGTGTATTAACAGAATCCGATGCGTGGGAGCGCATTTCAGGACATCTGAATTTTTTGCTACTTTTGTATAGCTAGCATCGTCGTGTTGGAGCGTTTGGTCAGGTAATTGTCAGGTAATCCTCCAACTGCCATATCTGCCCTATTAGACCTATCTAGGACTTAAAAACACTTTTGGTGATGTGTTCGTGTGTGTATTAACAGAATCCGATGCGTGGGAGCGCATTTCAGGACATCTGAATTTTTTGCTACTTTTGTATAGCTAGCATCGTCGTGTTGGAGCGTTTGGTCAGGTAATCCTCCAACTGCCATATCTGCCCTATTAGACCTATCTAGGACTTAAAAACACTTTTGGTGATGTGTTCGTGTGTGTATTAACAGAATCCGATGCGTGGGAGCGCATTTCAGGACATCTGAATTTTTTGCTACTTTTGTATAGCTAGCATCGTCGTGTTGGAGCGTTTGGTCAGGTAATCTTCCAACTGCCATATCTGCCCTATAAGACCTATCTAGGACTCAAAAACACTTTTGGTGATGTGTTCGTGTGTGTATTAACAGAATCCGATGCGTGGGAGCGCATTTCAGGACATCTGAATTTTTTGCTACTTTTGTATAGCTAGCATCGTCGTGTTGGAGCGTTTGGTCAGGTAATCCTCTAACTGCCATATCTGCCCTATTAGACCTATCTAGGACTTAAAAACACTTTTGGTGATGTGTTCGTGTGTTTATTAACAGAATCCGATGCGTGGGAGCGCATTTCAGGACATCTGAATTTTTTGCTACTTTTGTATAGTATACTATCGTCGTGTTGGAGCGTTTGGTCAGGTAATTGTTAGGTAATCTTCCAACTGCCATATCTTCCCTATTAGACCTATCTAGGACTTAAAAACACTTTTGGTGATGTGTTCGTGTGTGTATTAACAGAATCCGATTTTGGTGATGTGTTCGTGTGTGTATTAACAGAATCCGATGCGTGGGAGCGCATTTCAGGACATCTGAATTTTTTGCTACTTTTGTATAGCTAGCATCGTCGTGTTGGAGCGTTTGGTCAGGTAATCCTCCAACTGCCATATCTGCCCTATTAGACCTATCTAGGACTTAAAAAAACTTTTGGTGATGTGTTCGTGTGTGTATTAACAGAATCCGATGCGTGGGAGCGCATTTTAGGACATCTGAATTTTTTGCTACTTTTGTATAGCTAGCATCGTCGTGTTGGAGCGTTTGGTCAGGTAATCTTCCAACTGCCATATCTGCCCTATAAGACCTATCTAGGACTCAAAAACACTTTTGGTGATGTGTTCGTGTGTGTATTAACAGAATCCGATGCGTGGGAGCGCATTTCAGGACATCTGAATTTTTCGCTACTTTTGTATAGCTAGCATCGTCGTGTTGGAGCGTTTGGTCAGGTAATCCTCCAACTGCCATATCTGCCCTATTAGACCTATCTAGGACTTAAAAACACTTTTGGTGATGTGTTCGTGTGTGTATTAACAGAATCCGATGCGTGGGAGCGCATTTCAGGACATCTGAATTTTTTGCTACTTTTGTATAGCTAGCATCGTCGTGTTGGAGCGTTTGGTCAGGTAATCCTCCAACCGCCATATCTGCCCTATAAGACCTATCTAGGACTTAAAAACACTTTTGGTGATGTGTTCGTGTGTGTATTAACAGAATCCGATGCGTGGGAGCGCATTTCAGGACATCTGAATTTTTTGCTACTTTTGTATAGCTAGCATCGTCGTGTTGGAGCGTTTGGTCAGGTAATCCTCCAACTGCCATATCTGCCCTATAAGACCTATCTAGGACTTAAAAACACTTTGGTGATGTGTTCGTGTGTGTATTAACAGAATCCGATGCGTGGGAGCGCATTTCAGGACATCTGAATTTTTTGCTACTTTTGTATAGCTAGCATCGTCGTGTTGGAGCGTTTGGTCAGGTAATCCTCCAACTGCCATATCTGCCCTATTAGACCTATCTAGGACTCAAAAACACTTTTGGTGATGTGTTCGTGTGTGTATTAACAGAATCCGATGCGTGGGAGCGCATTTCAGGACATCTGAATTTTTTGCTACTTTTGTATAGCTAGCATCGTCGTGTTGGAGCGTTTGGTCAGGTAATCTTCCAACTGCCATATCTTCCCTATTAGACCTATCTAGGACTTAAAAACACTTTTGGTGATGTGTTCGTGTGTGTATTAACAGAATCCGATGCGTGGGAGCGCATTTCAGGACATCTGAATTTTTTGCTACTTTTGTATAGCTAGCATCGTCGTGTTGGAGCGTTTGGTCAGGTAATTGTCAGGTAATCCTCCAACTGCCATATCTGCCCTATTAGACCTATCTAGGACTTAAAAACACTTTTGGTGATGTGTTCGTGTGTGTATTAACAGAATCCGATGCGTGGGAGCGCATTTCAGGACATCTGAATTTTTTGCTACTTTTGTATAGCTAGCATCGTCGTGTTGGAGCGTTTGGTCAGGTAATCCTGGAGCGTTTGGTCAGGTAATCCTCCAACTGCCATATCTGCCCTATTAGACCTATCTAGGACTTAAAAACACTTTTGGTGATGTGTTCGTGTGTGTATTAACAGAATCCGATGCGTGGGAGCGCATTTCAGGACATCTGAATTTTTTGCTACTTTTGTATAGCTAGCATCGTCGTGTTGGAGCGTTTGGTCAGGTAATTGTCAGGTAATCTTCCAACTGCCATATCTTCCCTATTAGACCTATCTAGGACTTAAAAACACTTTTGGTGATGTGTTCGTGTGTGTAGACCTATCTAGGACTCAAAAACACTTTTGGTGATGTGTTCGTGTGTGTATTAACAGAATCCGATGCGTGGGAGCGCATTTCAGGACATCTGAATTTTTTGCTACTTTTGTATAGCTAGCATCGTCGTGTTGGAGCGTTTGGTCAGGTAATTGTCAGGTAATCCTCCAACTGCCATATCTGCCCTATAAGACCTATCTAGGACTCAAAAACACTTTTGGTGATGTGTTCGTGTGTGTATTAACAGAATCCGATGCGTGGGAGCGCATTTCAGGACATCTGAATTTTTTGCTACTTTTGTATAGCTAGCATCGTCGTGTTGGAGCGTTTGGTCAGGTAATCTTCCAACTGCCATATCTTCCCTATTAGACCTATCTAGGACTTAAAAACACTTTTGGTGATTTGTTCGTGTGTGTATTAACAGAATCCGATGCGTGGGAGCGCATTTCAGGACATCTGAATTTTTTGCTACTTTTGTATAGCTAGCATCGTCGTGTTGGAGCGTTTGGTCAGGTAATCTTCCAACTGCCATATCTGCCCTATTAGACCTATCTAGGACTTAAAAACACTTTTGGTGATGTGTTCGTGTGTGTATTAACAGAATCCGATGCGTGGGAGCGCATTTCAGGACATCTGAATTTTTTGCTACTTTTGTATAGCTAGCATCGTCGTGTTGGAGCGTTTGGTCAGGTAATCCTCCAACTGCCATATCTGCCCTATTAGACCTATCTAGGACTTAAAAACACTTTTGGTGATGTGTTCGTGTGTGTATTAACAGAATCCGATGCGTGGGAGCGCATTTCAGGACATCTGAATTTTTTGCTACTTTTGTATAGCTAGCATCGTCGTGTTGGAGCGTTTGGTCAGGTAATTGTCAGGTAATCCTCCAACTGCCATATCTGCCCTATTAGACCTATCTAGGACTTAAAAACACTTTTGGTGATGTGTTCGTGTGTGTATTAACAGAATCCGATGCGTGGGAGCGCATTTCAGGACATCTGAATTTTTTGCTACTTTTGTATAGCTAGCATCGTCGTGTTGGAGCGTTTGGTCAGGTAATCTTCCAACTGCCATATCTGCCCTATAAGACCTATCTAGGACTCAAAAACACTTTTGGTGATGTGTTCGTGTGTGTATTAACAGAATCCGATGCGTGGGAGCGCATTTCAGGACATCTGAATTTTTTGCTACTTTTGTATAGCTAGCATCGTCGTGTTGGAGCGTTTGGTCAGGTAATTGTCAGGTAATCCTCCAACTGCCATATCTGCCCTATAAGACCTATCTAGGACTCAAAAACACTTTTGGTGATGTGTTCGTGTGTGTATTAACAGAATCCGATGCGTGGGAGCGCATTTCAGGACATCTGAATTTTTTGCTACTTTTGTATAGCTAGCATCGTCGTGTTGGAGCGTTTGGTCAGGTAATTGTCAGGTAATCCTCCAACTGCCATATCTGCCCTATAAGACCTATCTAGGACTCAAAAACACTTTTGGTGATGTGTTCGTGTGTGTATTAACAGAATCCGATGCGTGGGAGCGCATTTCAGGACATCTGAATTTTTTGCTACTTTTGTATAGCTAGCATCGTCGTGTTGGAGCGTTTGGTCAGGTAATCTTCCAACTGCCATATCTTCCCTATTAGACCTATCTAGGACTTAAAAACACTTTTGGTGATGTGTTCGTGTGTGTATTAACAGAATCCGATGCGTGGGAGCGCATTTCAGGACATCTGAATTTTTTGCTACTTTTGTATAGCTAGCATCGTCGTGTTGGAGCGTTTGGTCAGGTAATCCTCCAACTGCCATATCTGCCCTATTAGACCTATCTAGGACTTAAAAACACTTTTGGTGATGTGTTCGTGTGTGTATTAACAGAATCCGATGCGTGGGAGCGCATTTCAGGACATCTGAATTTTTTGCTACTTTTGTATAGCTAGCATCGTCGTGTTGGAGCGTTTGGTCAGGTAATTGTCAGGTAATCCTCCAACTGCCATATCTGCCCTATTAGACCTATCTAGGACTTAAAAACACTTTTGGTGATGTGTTCGTGTGTGTATTAACAGAATCCGATGCGTGGGAGCGCATTTCAGGACATCTGAATTTTTTGCTACTTTTGTATAGCTAGCATCGTCGTGTTGGAGCGTTTGGTCAGGTAATCTTCCAACTGCCATATCTGCCCTATAAGACCTATCTAGGACTCAAAAACACTTTTGGTGATGTGTTCGTGTGTGTATTAACAGAATCCGATGCGTGGGAGCGCATTTCAGGACATCTGAATTTTTTGCTACTTTTGTAGCAAAAGCGTTTGGTCAGGTAATCCTCCAACTGCCATATCTGCCCTATTAGACCTATCTAGGACTCAAAAACACTTTTGGTGATGTGTTCGTGTGTGTATTAACAGAATCCGATGCGTGGGAGCGCATTTCAGGACATCTGAATTTTTTGCTACTTTTGTATAGCTAGCATCGTCGTGTTGGAGCGTTTGGTCAGGTAATCTTCCAACTGCCATATCTGCCCTATAAGACCTATCTAGGACTCAAAAACACTTTTGGTGATGTGTTCGTGTGTGTATTAACAGAATCCGATGCGTGGGAGCGCATTTCAGGACATCTGAATTTTTTGCTACTTTTGTATAGCTAGCATCGTCGTGTTGGAGCGTTTGGTCAGGTAATCCTCCAACTGCCATATCTGCCCTATAAGACCTATCTAGGACTCAAAAACACTTTTGGTGATGTGTTCGTGTGTGTATTAACAGAATCCGATGCGTGGGAGCGCATTTCAGGACATCTGAATTTTTTGCTACTTTTGTATAGCTAGCATCGTCGTGTTGGAGCGTTTGGTCAGGTAATTGTCAGGTAATCCTCCAACTGCCATATCTGCCCTATTAGACCTATCTAGGACTTAAAAACACTTTTGGTGATGTGTTCGTGTGTGTATTAACAGAATCCGATGCGTGGGAGCGCATTTCAGGACATCTGAATTTTTTGCTACTTTTGTATAGCTAGCATCGTCGTGTTGGAGCGTTTGGTCAGGTAATCCTCCAACTGCCATATCTGCCCTATTAGACCTATCTAGGACTTAAAAACACTTTTGGTGATGTGTTCGTGTGTGTATTAACAGAATCCGATGCGTGGGAGCGCATTTCAGGACATCTGAATTTTTTGCTACTTTTGTATAGCTAGCATCGTCGTGTTGGAGCGTTTGGTCAGGTAATCTTCCAACTGCCATATCTTCCCTATTAGACCTATCTAGGACTTAAAAACACTTTTGGTGATGTTTTCGTGTGTGTATTAACAGAATCCGATGCGTGGGAGCGCATTTCAGGACATCTGAATTTTTTGCTACTTTTGTATAGCTAGCATCGTCGTGTTGGAGCGTTTGGTCAGGTAATCCTCCAACTGCCATATCTGCCCTATAAGACCTATCTAGGACTCAAAAACACTTTTGGTGATGTGTTCGTGTGTGTATTAACAGAATCCGATGCGTGGGAGCGCATTTCAGGACATCTGAATTTTTTGCTACTTTTGTATAGCTAGCATCGTCGTGTTGGAGCGTTTGGTCAGGTAATTGTCAGGTAATCCTCCAACTGCCATATCTGCCCTATTAGACCTATCTAGGACTTAAAAACACTTTTGGTGATGTGTTCGTGTGTGTATTAACAGAATCCGATGCGTGGGAGCGCATTTCAGGACATCTGAATTTTTTGCTACTTTTGTATAGCTAGCATCGTCGTGTTGGAGCGTTTGGTCAGGTAATTGTCAGGTAATCCTCCAACTGCCATATCTGCCCTATAAGACCTATCTAGGACTCAAAAACACTTTTGGTGATGTGTTCGTGTGTGTATTAACAGAATCCGATGCGTGGGAGCGCATTTCAGGACATCTGAATTTTTTGCTACTTTTGTATAGCTAGCATCGTCGTGTTGGAGCGTTTGGTCAGGTAATTGTCAGGTAATCCTCCAACTGCCATATCTGCCCTATTAGACCTATCTAGGACTTAAAAACACTTTTGGTGATGTGTTCGTGTGTGTATTAACAGAATCCGATGCGTGGGAGCGCATTTCAGGACATCTGAATTTTTTGCTACTTTTGTATAGCTAGCATCGTCGTGTTGGAGCGTTTGGTCAGGTAATCCTCCAACTGCCATATCTGCCCTATTAGACCTATCTAGGACTCAAAAACACTTTTGGTGATGTGTTCGTGTGTGTATTAACAGAATCCGATGCGTGGGAGCGCATTTCAGGACATCTGAATTTTTTGCTACTTTTGTATAGCTAGCATCGTCGTGTTGGAGCGTTTGGTCAGGTAATCCTCCAACTGCCATATCTGCCCTATAAGACCTATCTAGGACTCAAAAACACTTTTGGTGATGTGTTCGTGTGTGTATTAACAGAATCCGATGCGTGGGAGCGCATTTCAGGACATCTGAATTTTTTGCTACTTTTGTATAGCTAGCATCGTCGTGTTGGAGCGTTTGGTCAGGTAATTGTCAGGTAATCCTCCAACTGCCATATCTGCCCTATAAGACCTATCTAGGACTCAAAAACACTTTTGGTGATGTGTTCGTGTGTGTATTAACAGAATCCGATGCGTGGGAGCGCATTTCAGGACATCTGAATTTTTTGCTACTTTTGTATAGCTAGCATCGTCGTGTTGGAGCGTTTGGTCAGGTAATCCTCCAACTGCCATATCTTCCCTATTAGACCTATCTAGGACTTAAAAACACTTTTGGTGATGTGTTCGTGTGTGTATTAACAGAATCCGATGCGTGGGAGCGCATTTCAGGACATCTGAATTTTTTGCTACTTTTGTATAGCTAGCATCGTCGTGTTGGAGCGTTTGGTCAGGTAATCTTCCAACTGCCATATCTGCCCTATAAGACCTATCTAGGACTCAAAAACACTTTTGGTGATGTGTTCGTGTGTGTATTAACAGAATCCGATGCGTGGGAGCGCATTTCAGGACATCTGAATTTTTTGCTACTTTTGTATAGCTAGCATCGTCGTGTTGGAGCGTTTGGTCAGGTAATTGTCAGGTAATCCTCCAACTGCCACATCTGCCCTATTAGACCTATCTAGGACTTAAAAACACTTTTGGTGATGTGTTCGTGTGTGTATTAACAGAATCCGATGCGTGGGAGCGCATTTCAGGACATCTGAATTTTTTGCTACTTTTGTATAGCTAGCATCGTCGTGTTGGAGCGTTTGGTCAGGTAATTGTCAGGTAATCCTCCAACTGCCATATCTTCCCTATTAGACCTATCTAGGACTTAAAAACACTTTTGGTGATGTGTTCGTGTGTGTATTTACAGAATCCGATGCGTGGGAGCGCATTTCAGGACATCTGAATTTTTTGCTACTTTTGTATAGCTAGCATCGTCGTGTTGGAGCGTTTGGTCAGGTAATTGTCAGGTAATTGTCAGGTAATCCTCCAACTGCCATATCTGCCCTATTAGACCTATCTAGGACTTAAAAACACTTTTGGTGATGTGTTCGTGTGTGTATTAACAGAATCCGATGCGTGGGAGCGCATTTCAGGACATCTGAATTTTTTGCTACTTTTGTATAGCTAGCATCGTCGTGTTGGAGCGTTTGGTCAGGTTATTGTCAGGTAATCCTCCAACTGCCATATCTGCCCTATTAGACCTATCTAGGACTTAAAAACACTTTTGGTGATGTGTTCGTGTGTGTATTAACAGAATCCGATGCGTGGGAGCGCATTTCAGGACATCTGAATTTTTTGCTAATTTTGTATAGCTAGCATCGTCGTGTTGGAGCGTTTGGTCAGGTAATCTTCCAACTGCCATATCTGCCCTATAAGACCTATCTAGGACTCAAAAACACTTTTGGTGATGTGTTCGTGTGTGTATTAACAGAATCCGATGCGTGGGAGCGCATTTCAGGACATCTGAATTTTTTGCTACTTTTGTATAGCTAGCATCGTCGTGTTGGAGCGTTTGGTCAGGTAATCCTCCAACTGCCATATCTGCCCTATTAGACCTATCTAGGACTTAAAAACACTTTTGGTGATGTGTTCGTGTGTGTATTAACAGAATCCGATGCGTGGGAGCGCATTTCAGGACATCTGAATTTTTTGCTACTTTTGTATAGCTAGCATCGTCGTGTTGGAGCGTTTGGTCAGGTAATCTTCCAACTGCCATATCTGCCCTATAAGACCTATCTAGGACTCAAAAACACTTTTGGTGATGTGTTCGTGTGTGTATTAACAGAATCCGATGCGTGGGAGCGCATTTCAGGACATCTGAATTTTTTGCTACTTTTGTATAGCTAGCATCGTCGTGTTGGAGCGTTTGGTCAGGTAATTGTCAGGTAATCCTCCAACTGCCATATCTGCCCTATTAGACCTATCTAGGACTTAAAAACACTTTTGGTGATGTGTTCGTGTGTGTATTAACAGAATCCGATGCGTGGGAGCGCATTTCAGGACATCTGAATTTTTTGCTACTTTTGTATAGCTAGCATCGTCGTGTTGGAGCGTTTGGTCAGGTAATCCTCCAACTGCCATATCTGCCCTATAAGACCTATCTAGGACTCAAAAACACTTTTGGTGATGTGTTCGTGTGTGTATTAACAGAATCCGATGCGTGGGAGCGCATTTCAGGACATCTGAATTTTTTGCTACTTTTGTATAGCTAGCATCGTCGTGTTGGAGCGTTTGGTCAGGTAATTGTCAGGTAATCCTCCAACTGCCATATCTGCCCTATAAGACCTATCTAGGACTTAAAAACACTTTTGGTGATGTGTTCGTGTGTGTATTAACAGAATCCGATGCGTGGGAGCGCATTTCAGGACATCTGAATTTTTTGCTACTTTTGTATAGCTAGCATGGTCGTGTTGGAGCGTTTGGTCAGGTAATTGTCAGGTAATCCTCCAACTGCCATATCTTAACTATTAGACCTATCTAGGACTTAAAAACACTTTTGGTGATGTGTTCGTGTGTGTATTAACAGAATCCGATGCGTGGGAGCGCATTTCAGGACATCTGAATTTTTTGCTACTTTTGTATAGCTAGCATCGTCGTGTTGGAGCGTTTGGTCAGGTAATCCTCCAACTGCCATATCTGCCCTATAAGACCTATCTAGGACTCAAAAACACTTTTGGTGATGTGTTCGTGTGTGTATTAACAGAATCCGATGCGTGGGAGCGCATTTCAGGACATCTGAATTTTTTGCTACTTTTGTATAGCTAGCATCGTCGTGTTGGAGCGTTTGGTCAGGTAATCCTCCAACTGCCATATCTGCCCTATAAGACCTATCTAGGACTCAAAAACACTTTTGGTGATGTGTTCGTGTGTGTATTAACAGAATCCGATGCGTGGGAGCGCATTTCAGGACATCTGAATTTTTTGCTACTTTTGTATAGCTAGCATCGTCGTGTTGGAGCGTTTGGTCAGGTAATCCTCCAACTGCCATATCTGCCCTATAAGACCTATCTAGGACTCAAAAACACTTTTGGTGATGTGTTCGTGTGTGTATTAACAGAATCCGATGCGTGGGAGCGCATTTCAGGACATCTGAATTTTTTGCTACTTTTGTATAGCTAGCATCGTCGTGTTGGAGCGTTTGGTCAGGTAATTGTCAGGTAATCCTCCAACTGCCATATCTGCCCTATAAGACCTATCTAGGACTTAAAAACACTTTTGGTGATGTGTTCGTGTGTGTATTAACAGAATCCGATGCGTGGGAGCGCATTTCAGGACATCTGAATTTTTTGCTACTTTTGTATAGCTAGCATGGTCGTGTTGGAGCGTTTGGTCAGGTAATTGTCAGGTAATCCTCCAACTGCCATATCTTCCCTATTAGACCTATCTAGGACTTAAAAAGACTTTTGGTGATGTGTTCGTGTGTGTATTAACAGAATCCGATGCGTGGGAGCGCATTTCAGGACATCTGAATTTTTTGCTACTTTTGTATAGCTAGCATCGTCGTGTTGGAGCGTTTGGTCAGGTAATCCTCCAACTGCCATATCTGCCCTATAAGACCTATCTAGGACTCAAAAACACTTTTGGTGATGTGTTCGTGTGTGTATTAACAGAATCCGATGCGTGGGAGCGCATTTCAGGACATCTGAATTTTTTGCTACTTTTGTATAGCTAGCATCGTCGTGTTGGAGCGTTTGGTCAGGTAATTGTCAGGTAATCCTCCAACTGCCATATCTGCCCTATAAGACCTATCTAGGACTCAAAAACACTTTTGGTGATGTGTTCGTGTGTGTATTAACAGAATCCGATGCGTGGGAGCGCATTTCAGGACATCTGAATTTTTTGCTACTTTTGTATAGCTAGCATCGTCGTGTTGGAGCGTTTGGTCAGGTAATCCTCCAACTGCCATATCTGCCCTATAAGACCTATCTAGGACTCAAAAACACTTTTGGTGATGTGTTCGTGTGTGTATTAACATAATCCGATGCGTGGGAGCGCATTTCAGGACATCTGGATTTTTTGCTACTTTTGTATAGCTAGCATCGTCGTGTTGGAGCGTTTGGTCAGGTAATCCTCCAACTGCCATATCTGCCCTATAAGACCTATCTAGGACTCAAAAACACTTTTGGTGATGTGTTCGTGTGTGTATTAACAGAATCCGATGCGTGGGAGCGCATTTCAGGACATCTGAATTTGTTGCTACTTTTGTATAGCTAGCATCGTCGTGTTGGAGCGTTTGGTCAGGTAATCTTCCAACTGCCATATCTGCCCTATAAGACCTATCTAGGACTCAAAAACACTTTTGGTGATGTGTTCGTGTGTGTATTAACATAATCCGATGCGTGGGAGCGCATTTCAGGACATCTGGATTTTTTGCTACTTTTGTATAGCTAGCATCGTCGTGTTGGAGCGTTTGGTCAGGTAATCCTCCAACTGCCATATCTGCCCTATAAGACCTATCTAGGACTCAAAAACACTTTTGGTGATGTGTTCGTGTGTGTATTAACAGAATCCGATGCGTGGGAGCGCATTTCAGGACATCTGAATTTTTTGCTACTTTTGTATAGCTAGCATCGTCGTGTTGGAGCGTTTGGTCAGGTAATCTTCCAACTGCCATATCTGCCCTATTAGACCTATCTAGGACTTAAAAACACTTTTGGTGATGTGTTCGTGTGTGTATTAACAGAATCCGATGCGTGGGAGCGCATTTCAGGACATCTGAATTTTTTGCTACTTTTGTATAGCTAGCATCGTCGTGTTGGAGCGTTTGGTCAGGTAATTGTCAGGTAATCCTCCAACTGCCATATCTGCCCTATTAGACCTATCTAGGACTTAAAAACACTTTTGGTGATGTGTTCGTGTGTGTATTAACAGAATCCGATGCGTGGGAGCGCATTTCAGGACATCTGAATTTTTTGCTACTTTTGTATAGCTAGCATCGTCGTGTTGGAGCGTTTGGTCAGGTAATCCTCCAACTGCATCGTCGTGTTGGAGCGTTTGGTCAGGTAATCCTCCAACTGCCATATCTGCCCTATTAGACCTATCTAGGACTTAAAAACACTTTTGGTGATGTGTTCGTGTGTGTATTAACAGAATCCGATGCGTGGGAGCGCATTTCAGGACATCTGAATTTTTTGCTACTTTTGTATAGCTAGCATCGTCGTGTTGGAGCGTTTGGTCAGGTAATCCTCCAACTGCCATATCTGCCCTATTAGACCTATCTAGGACTTAAAAACACTTTTGGTGATGTGTTCGTGTGTGTATTAACAGAATCCGATGCGTGGGAGCGCATTTCAGGACATCTGAATTTTTTGCTACTTTTGTATAGCTAGCATCGTCGTGTTGGAGCGTTTGGTCAGGTAATCCTCCAACTGCCATATCTGCCCTATTAGACCTATCTAGGACTTAAAAACACTTTTGGTGATGTGTTCGTGTGTGTATTAACAGAATCCGATGCGTGGGAGCGCATTTCAGGACATCTGAATTTTTTGCTACTTTTGTATAGCTAGCATCGTCGTGTTGGAGCGTTTGGTCAGGTAATCTTCCAACTGCCATATCTTCCCTATTAGACCTATCTAGGACTTAAAAACACTTTTGGTGATGTGTTCGTGTGTGTATTAACAGAATCCGATGCGTGGGAGCGCATTTCAGGACATCTGAATTTTTTGCTACTTTTGTATAGCTAGCATCGTCGTGTTGGAGCGTTTGGTCAGGTAATCTTCCAACTGCCATATCTGCCCTATAAGACCTATCTAGGACTCAAAAACACTTTTGGTGATGTGTTCGTGTGTGTATTAACAGAATCCGATGCGTGGGAGCGCATTTCAGGACATCTGAATTTTTTGCTACTTTTGTATAGCTAGCATCGTCGTGTTGGAGCGTTTGGTCAGGTAATTGTCAGGTAATCCTCCAACTGCCATATCTGCCCTATTAGACCTATCTAGGACTTAAAAACACTTTTGGTGATGTGTTCGTGTGTGTATTAACAGAATCCGATGCGTGGGAGCGCATTTCAGGACATCTGAATTTTTTGCTACTTTTGTATAGCTAGCATCGTCGTGTTGGAGCGTTTGGTCAGGTAATCCTCCAACTGCCATATCTGCCCTATTAGACCTATCTAGGACTTAAAAACACTTTTGGTGATGTGTTCGTGTGTGTATTAACAGAATCCGATGCGTGGGAGCGCATTTCAGGACATCTGAATTTTTTGCTACTTTTGTATAGCTAGCATCGTCGTGTTGGAGCGTTTGGTCAGGTAATCCTCCAACTGCCATATCTGCCCTATTAGACCTATCTAGGACTTAAAAACACTTTTGGTGATGTGTTCGTGTGTGTATTAACAGAATCCGATGCGTGGGAGCGCATTTCAGGACATCTGAATTTTTTGCTACTTTTGTATAGCTAGCATCGTCGTGTTGGAGCGTTTGGTCAGGTAATCTTCCAACTGCCATATCTGCCCTATTAGACCTATCTAGGACTTAAAAACACTTTTGGTGATGTGTTCGTGTGTGTATTAACAGAATCCGATGCGTGGGAGCGCATTTCAGGACATCTGAATTTTTTGCTACTTTTGTATAGCTAGCATCGTCGTGTTGGAGCGTTTGGTCAGGTAATCCTCCAACTGCCATATCTGCCCTATTAGACCTATCTAGGACTTAAAAACACTTTTGGTGATGTGTTCGTGTGTGTATTAACAGAATCCGATGCGTGGGAGCGCATTTCAGGACATCTGAATTTTTTGCTACTTTTGTATAGCTAGCATCGTCGTGTTGGAGCATTTGGTCAGGTAATCCTCCAACTGCCATATCTGCCCTATTAGACCTATCTAGGACTTAAAAACACTTTTGGTGATGTGTTCGTGTGTGTATTAACAGAATCCGATGCGTGGGAGCGCATTTCAGGACATCTGAATTTTTTGCTACTTTTGTATAGCTAGCATCGTCGTGTTGGAGCGTTTGGTCAGGTAATCTTCCAACTGCCATATCTGCCCTATTAGACCTATCTAGGACTTAAAAACACTTTTGGTGATGTGTTCGTGTGTGTATTAACAGAATCCGATGCGTGGGAGCGCATTTCAGGACATCTGAATTTTTTGCTACTTTTGTATAGCTAGCATCGTCGTGTTGGAGCGTTTGGTCTGGTAATTGTCAGGTAATCCTCCTACTGCAATATCTGCCCTATTAGACCTATCTATGACTCAAAAACACTTTTGGTGATGTGTTCGTGTGTGTATTAACAGAATCCGATGCGTGGGAGCGCATTTCAGGACATCTGAATTTTTTGCTACTTTTGTATAGCTAGCATCGTCGTGTTGGAGCGTTTGGTCAGGTAATCTTCCAACTGCCATATCTGCCCTATTAGACCTATCTAGGACTTAAAAACACTTTGGGTGATGTGTTCGTGTGTGTATTAACAGAATCCGATGCGTGGGAGCGCATTTCAGGACATCTGAATTTTTTGCTACTTTTGTATAGCTAGCATCGTCGTATTGGAGCGTTTGGTCAGGTAATCTTCCAACTGCCATATCTTCCCTATTAGACCTATCTAGGACTTAAAAACACTTTTGGTGATGTGTTCGTGTGTGTATTAACAGAATCCGATGCGTGGGAGCGCATTTCAGGACATCTGAATTTTTTGCTACTTTTGTATAGCTAGCATCGTCGTGTTGGAGCGTTTGGTCAGGTAATTGTCAGGTAATCCTCCAACTGCCATATCTGCCCTATTAGACCTATCTAGGACTTAAAAACACTTTTGGTGATGTGTTCGTGTGTGTATTAACAGAATCCGATGCGTGGGAGCGCATTTCAGGACATCTGAATTTTTTGCTACTTTTGTATAGCTAGCATCGTCGTGTTGGAGCGTTTGGTCAGGTAATTGTCAGGTAATCCTCCAACTGCCATATCTGCCCTATTAGACCTATCTAGGACTTAAAAACACTTTTGGTGATGTGTTTGTGTGTGTATTAACAGAATCCGATGCGTGGGAGCGCATTTCAGGACATCTGAATTTTTTGCTAATTTTGTATAGCTAGCATCGTCGTGTTGGAGCGTTTGGTCAGGTAATCCTCCAACTGCCATATCTGCCCTATTAGACCTATCTAGGACTTAAAAACACTTTTGGTGATGTGTTCGTGTGTGTATTAACAGAATCCGATGCGTGGGAGCGCATTTCAGGACATCTGAATTTTTTGCTACTTTTGTATAGCTAGCATCGTCGTGTTGGAGCGTTTGGTCAGGTAATCCTCCAACTGCCATATCTGCCCTATTAGACCTATCTAGGACTTAAAAACACTTTTGGTGATGTGTTCGTGTGTGTATTAACAGAATCCGATGCGTGGGAGCGCATTTCAGGACATCTGAATTTTTTGCTACTTTTGTATAGCTAGCATCGTCGTGTTGGAGCGTTTGGTCAGGTAATCCTCCAACTGCCATATCTGCCCTATTAGACCTATCTAGGACTTAAAAACACTTTTGGTGATGTGTTCGTGTGTGTATTAACAGAATCCGATGCGTGGGAGCGCATTTCAGGACATCTGAATTTTTTGCTACTTTTGTATAGCTAGCATCGTCGTGTTGGAGCGTTTGGTCAGGTAATTGTCAGGTAATCCTCCAACTGCCATATCTGCCCTATTAGACCTATCTAGGACTTAAAAACACTTTTGGTGATGTGTTCGTGTGTGTATTAACAGAATCCGATGCGTGGGAGCGCATTTCAGGACATCTGAATTTTTTGCTAATTTTGTATAGCTAGCATCGTCGTGTTGGAGCGTTTGGTCAGGTAATCCTCCAACTGCCATATCTGCCCTATTAGACCTATCTAGGACTTAAAAACACTTTTGGTGATGTGTTCGTGTGTGTATTAACAGAATCCGATGCGTGGGAGCGCATTTCAGGACATCTGAATTTTTTGCTACTTTTGTATAGCTAGCATCGTCGTGTTGGAGCGTTTGGTCAGGTAATCCTCCAACTGCCATATCTGCCCTATTAGACCTATCTAGGACTTAAAAACACTTTTGGTGATGTGTTCGTGTGTGTATTAACAGAATCCGATGCGTGGGAGCGCATTTCAGGACATCTGAATTTTTTGCTACTTTTGTATAGCTAGCATCGTCGTGTTGGAGCGTTTGGTCAGGTAATTGTCAGGTAATCCTCCAACTGCCATATCTTCCCTATTAGACCTATCTAGGACTTAAAAACACTTTTGGTGATGTGTTCGTGTGTGTATTAACAAAATCCGATGCGTGGGAGCGCATTTCAGGACATCTGAATTTTTTGCTACTTTTGTATAGCTAGCATCGTCGTGTTGGAGCGTTTGGTCAGGTAATCCTCCAACTGCCATATCTGCCCTATAAGACCTATCTAGGACTTAAAAACACTTTTGGTGATGTGTTCGTGTGTGTATTAACAGAATCCGATGCGTGGGAGCGCATTTCAGGACATCTGAATTTTTTGCTACTTTTGTATAGCTAGCATCGTCGTGTTGGAGCGTTTGGTCAGGTAATTGTCAGGTAATCCTCCAACTGCCATATCTGCCCTATTAGACCTATCTAGGACTCAAAAACACTTTTGGTGATGTGTTCGTGTGTGTATTAACAGAATCCGATGCGTGGGAGCGCATTTCAGGACATCTGAATTTTTTGCTACTTTTGTATAGCTAGCATCGTCGTGTTGGAGCGTTTGGTCAGGTAATCCTCCAACTGCCATATCTGCCCTATTAGACCTATCTAGGACTTAAAAACACTTTTGGTGATGTGTTCGTGTGTGTATTAACAGAATCCGATGCGTGGGAGCGCATTTCAGGACATCTGAATTTTTTGCTACTTTTGTATAGCTAGCATCGTCGTGTTGGAGCGTTTGGTCAGGTAATTGTCAGGTAATCCTCCAACTGCCATATCTGCCCTATTAGACCTATCTAGGACTTAAAAACACTTTTGGTGATGTGTTCGTGTGTGTATTAACAGAATCCGATGCGTGGGAGCGCATTTCAGGACATCTGAATTTTTTGCTACTTTTGTATAGCTAGCATCGTCGTGTTGGAGCGTTTGGTCAGGTAATCCTCCAACTGCCATATCTGCCCTATTAGACCTATCTAGGACTTAAAAACACTTTTGGTGATGTGTTCGTGTGTGTATTAACAGAATCCGATGCGTGGGAGCGCATTTCAGGACATCTGAATTTTTTGCTACTTTTGTATAGCTAGCATCGTCGTGTTGGAGCGTTTGGTCAGGTAATCCTCCAACTGCCATATCTGCCCTATTAGACCTATCTAGGACTTAAAAACACTTTTGGTGATGTGTTCGTGTGTGTATTAACAGAATCCGATGCGTGGGAGCGCATTTCAGGACATCTGAATTTTTTGCTACTTTTGTATAGCTAGCATCGTCGTGTTGGAGCGTTTGGTCAGGTAATCCTCCAACTGCCATATCTGCCCTATAAGACCTATCTAGGACTTAAAAACACTTTTGGTGATGTGTTCGTGTGTGTATTAACAGAATCCGATGCGTGGGAGCGCATTTCAGGACATCTGAATTTTTTGCTACTTTTGTATAGCTAGCATCGTCGTCTTGGAGCGTTTGGTCAGGTAATTGTCAGGTAATCCTCCAACTGCCATATCTGCCCTATTAGACCTATCTAGGACTTAAAAACACTTTTGGTGATGTGTTCGTGTGTGTATTAACAGAATCCGATGCGTGGGAGCGCATTTCAGGACATCTGAATTTTTTGCTACTTTTGTATAGCTTGCATCGTCGTGTTGGAGCGTTTGGTCAGGTAATCCTCCAACTGCCATATCTGCCCTATAAGACCTATCTAGGACTCAAAAACACTTTTGGTGATGTGTTCGTGTGTGTATTAACAGAATCCGATGCGTGGGAGCGCATTTCAGGACATCTGAATTTTTTGCTACTTTTGTATAGCTAGCATCGTCGTGTTGGAGCGTTTGGTCAGGTAATCTTCCAACTGCCATATCTGCCCTATAAGACCTATCTAGGACTCAAAAACACTTTTGGTGATGTGTTCGTGTGTGTATTAACAGAATCCGATGCGTGGGAGCGCATTTCAGGACATCTGAATTTTTTGCTACTTTTGTATAGCTAGCATCGTCGTGTTGGAGCGTTTGGTCAGGTAATCTTCCAACTGCCATATCTGCCCTATAAGACCTATCTAGGACTCAAAAACACTTTTGGTGATGTGTTCGTGTGTGTATTAACAGAATCCGATGCGTGGGAGCGCATTTCAGGACATCTGAATTTTTTGCTACTTTTGTATAGCTAGCATCGTCGTGTTGGAGCGTTTGGTCAGGTAATCTTCCAACTGCCATATCTGCCCTATTAGACCTATCTAGGACTTAAAAACACTTTTGGTGATGTGTTCGTGTGTGTATTAACAGAATCCGATGCGTGGGAGCGCATTTCAGGACATCTGAATTTTTTGCTACTTTTGTATAGCTAGCATCGTCGTGTTGGAGCGTTTGGTCAGGTAATTGTCAGGTAATCCTCCAACTGCCATATCTGCCCTATTAGACCTATCTAGGACTTAAAAACACTTTTGGTGATGTGTTCGTGTGTGTATTAACAGAATCCGATGCGTGGGAGCGCATTTCAGGACATCTGAATTTTTTGCTACTTTTTTATAGCTAGCATCGTCGTGTTGGAGTGTTTGGTCAGGTAATCTTCCAACTGCCATATCTTGCCTATTAGACCTATCTAGGACTTAAAAACACTTTTGGTGATGTGTTCGTGTGTGTATTAACAGAATCCGATGCGTGGGAGCGCATTTCAGGACATCTGAATTTTTTGCTACTTTTGTATAGCTAGCATCGTCGTGTTGGAGCGTTTGGTCAGGTAATCTTCCAACTGCCATATCTGCCCTATTAGACCTATCTAGGACTTAAAAACACTTTTGGTGATGTGTTCGTGTGTGTATTAACAGAATCCGATGCGTGGGAGCGCATTTCAGGACATCTGAATTTTTTGCTACTTTTGTATAGCTAGCATCGTCGTGTTGGAGCGTTTGGTCAGGTAATCCTCCAACTGCCATATCTGCCCTATTAGACCTATCTAGGACTCAAAAACACTTTTGGTGATGTGTTCGTGTGTGTATTAACAGAATCCGATGCGTGGGAGCGCATTTCAGGACATCTGAATTTTTTGCTACTTTTGTATAGCTAGCATCGTCGTGTTGGAGCGTTTGGTCAGGTAATCCTCCAACTGCCATATCTGCCCTATTAGACCTATCTAGGACTTAAAAACACTTTTGGTGATGTGTTCGTGTGTGTATTAACAGAATCCGATGCGTGGGAGCGCATTTCAGGACATCTGAATTTTTTGCTACTTTTGTATAGCTAGCATCGTCGTGTTGGAGCGTTTGGTCAGGTAATCCTCCAACTGCCATATCTGCCCTATAAGACCTATCTAGGACTCAAAAACACTTTTGGTGATGTGTTCGTGTGTGTATTAACAGAATCCGATGCGTGGGAGCGCATTTCAGGACATCTGAATTTTTTGCTACTTTTGTATAGCTAGCATCGTCGTGTTGGAGCGTTTGGTCAGGTAATCTTCCAACTGCCATATCTGCCCTATTAGACCTATCTAGGACTTAAAAACACTTTTGGTGATGTGTTCGTGTGTGTATTAACAGAATCCGATGCGTGGGAGCGCATTTCAGGACATCTGAATTTTTTGCTACTTTTGTATAGCTAGCATCGTCGTGTTGGAGCGTTTGGTCAGGTAATTGTCAGGTAATCCTCCAACTGCCATATCTGCCCTATAAGACCTATCTAGGACTCAAAAACACTTTTGGTGATGTGTTCGTGTGTGTATTAACAGAATCCGATGCGTGGGAGCGCATTTCAGGACATCTGAATTTTTTGCTACTTTTGTATAGCTAGCATCGTCGTGTTGGAGCGTTTGGTCAGGTAATCTTCCAACTGCCATATCTGCCCTATAAGACCTATCTAGGACTCAAAAACACTTTTGGTGATGTGTTCGTGTGTGTATTAACAGAATCCGATGCGTGGGAGCGCATTTCAGGACATCTGAATTTTTTGCTACTTTTGTATAGCTAGCATCGTCGTGTTGGAGCGTTTGGTCAGGTAATCTTCCAACTGCCATATCTGCCCTATAAGACCTATCTAGGACTCAAAAACACTTTTGGTGATGTGTTCGTGTGTGTATTAACAGAATCCGATGCGTGGGAGCGCATTTCAGGACATCTGAATTTTTTGCTACTTTTGTATAGCTAGCATCGTCGTGTTGGAGCGTTTGGTCAGGTAATCCTCCAACTGCCATATCTGCCCTATAAGACCTATCTAGGACTCAAAAACACTTTTGGTGATGTGTTCGTGTGTGTATTAACAGAATCCGATGCGTGGGAGCGCATTTCAGGACATCTGAATTTTTTGCTACTTTTGTATAGCTAGCATCGTCGTGTTGGAGCGTTTGGTCAGGTAATCCTCCAACTGCCATATCTGCCCTATAAGACCTATCTAGGACTCAAAAACACTTTTGGTGATGTGTTCGTGTGTGTATTAACAGAATCCGATGCGTGGGAGCGCATTTCAGGACATCATGAATTTTTTGCTACTTTTGTATAGCTAGCATCGTCGTGTTGGAGCGTTTGGTCAGAGTAATCCTCCAACTGCCATATCTGCCCTATAAGACTATCTAGGACTCAAAAACACTTTTGGTGATGTGTTCGTGTGTGTATTAACAGAATCCGATGCGTGGGAGCGCATTTCAGGACATTCGAATTTTTTGCTACTTTTGTATAGCTATCATCGTCGTGTTGGAGCGTTTGGTCAGGTAATCCTTCCAACTGCCATATCTGCCCTATTAGACCTATCTAGGACTTAAAAACACTTTTGGTGATGTGTTCGTGTGTGTATTAACAGAATCCGATGCGTGGGAGCGCATTTCAGGACATCCTGAATTTTTTGCTACTTTTGTATAGCTAGCATCGTCGTGTTGGAGCGTTTGGTCAGGTAATTGTCAGGTAATCCTCCAACTGCCATATCTGCCCTATAAGACCTATCTAGGACTCAAAAACACTTTTGGTGATGTGTTCGTGTGTGTATTAACAGAATCCGATGCGTGGGAGCGCATTTCAGGACATCTGAATTTTTGCTACTTTTGTATAGCTAGCATCGTCGTGTTGGAGCGTTTGTCAGGTAATCCTCCCACTGCCATATCTGCCCTATAAGACCTATCTAGGACTCAAAAACACTTTTGGTGATGTGTTCGTGTGTGTATTAACAGAATCCGATGCGTGGGAGCGCATTTCAGGACATCTGAATTTTTTGCTACTTTTGTATAGCTAGCATCGTCGTGTTGGAGCGTTTGGTCAGTTAATCCTCCAACTGCCATATCTGCCCTATAAGACCTATCTAGGACTCAAAAACACTTTTGGTGATGTGTTCGTGTGTGTATTAACAGAATCCGATGCGTGGGAGCGCATTTCAGGACATCTGAATTTTTTGCTACTTTTGTATAGCTAGCATCGTCGTGTTGGAGCGTTTGGTCAGGTAATCCTCCAACTGCCATATCTGCCCTATTAGACCTATCTAGGACTTAAAAACACTTTTGGTGATGTGTTCGTGTGTGTATTAACAGAATCCGATGCGTGGGAGCGCATTTCAGGACATCTGAATTTTTTGCTACTTTTGTATAGCTAGCATCGTCGTGTTGGAGCGTTTGGTCAGGTAATTGTCAGGTAATCCTCCAACTGCCATATCTGCCCTATTAGACCTATCTAGGACTCAAAAACACTTTTGGTGATGTGTTCGTGTGTGTATTAACAGAATCCGATGCGTGGGAGCGCATTTCAGGACATCTGAATTTTTTGCTACTTTTGTATAGCTAGCATCGTCGTGTTGGAGCGTTTGGTCAGGTAATCCTCCACTGCCATATCTGCCCTATAAGACCTATCTAGGACTCAAAAACACTTTTGGTGATGTGTTCGTGTGTGTATTAACAGAATCCGATGCGTGGGAGCGCATTTCAGGACATCTGAATTTTTTGCTACTTTTGTATAGCTAGCATCGTCGTGTTGGAGCGTTTGGTCAGGTAATCCTCCAACTGCCATATCTGCCCTATTAGACCTATCTAGGACTTAAAAACACTTTTGGTGATGTGTTCGTGTGTGTATTAACAGAATCCGATGCGTGGGAGCGCATTTCAGGACATCTGAATTTTTTGCTACTTTTGTATAGCTAGCATCGTCGTGTTGGAGCGTTTGGTCAGGTAATCCTCCAACTGCCATATCTGCCCTATTAGACCTATCTAGGACTTAAAAACACTTTTGGTGATGTGTTCGTGTGTGTATTAACAGAATCCGATGCGTGGGAGCGCATTTCAGGATATCTGAATTTTTTGCTACTTTTGTATAGCTAGCATCGTCGTGTTGGAGCGTTTGGTCAGGTAATCTTCCTACTGCCATATCTTCCCTATTAGACCTATCTAGGACTTAAAAACACTTTTGGTGATGTGTTCGTGTGTGTATTAACAGAATCCGATGCGTGGGAGCGCATTTCAGGACATCTGAATTTTTTGCTACTTTTGTATAGCTAGCATCGTCGTGTTGGAGCGTTTGGTCAGGTAATCCTCCAACTGCCATATCTGCCCTATTAGACCTATCTAGGACTTAAAAACACTTTTGGTGATGTGTTCGTGTGTGTATTAACAGAATCCGATGCGTGGGAGCGCATTTCAAGACATCTGAATTTTTTGCTACTTTTGTATAGCTAGCATAGTCGTGTTGGAGCGTTTGGTCAGGTAATCTTCCAACTGCCATATCTGCCCTAGTAGACCTATCTAGGACTTAAAAACACTTTTGGTGATGTGTTCGTGTGTGTATTAACAGAATCCGATGCGTGGGAGCGCATTTCAGGACATCTGAATTTTTTGCTACTTTTGTATAGCTAGCATCGTCGTGTTGGAGCGTTTGGTCAGGTAATTGTCAGGTAATCCTCCAACTGCCATGTCTGCCCTATTAGACCTATCTAGGACTTAAAAACACTTTTGGTGA